>JAIPRL010002375.1:37858-61179 GCA_025469235.1 Pemphigus obesinymphae | reverse complement strand
AACTTATAAAATTTGCACATAATACGTTTTCCAGTGTAATTCAAAGCCACAACAGGCTAATGAATCTTTGTATTTGAAGCCTATAATTTAATAAAAAAAAAAAAAAAAAAAAAAAATGGTATAGGTAAATGAAAATAATATTAATAAAACACAGAAGTGATGAAAACGAAATGAAATTTTATTAAAGACAGATGATTAAAAATTACTTTTCACAAATTATAGAAAATTTGATTAATTCCAAAGTTATTAATATACGTTACCATTGTGCCGACCAGGACTTAAATATTTAAATGGACGTAGTCTAATTAAAATTACCGTATCAATAGTTAATTTTTCAAATTACGTGCCATATATTACAACAAAATGTCAACGTCGTCTTATATATTTATTATTTATTATAACATGTAATTAAAAAACTAATTTCAATTGTAGTTGAATTTTGTATTATTATTATACTATTTATTATTATTATTATTATTATTATCATTATATATTTAACACTTAATTTAAAATTATTCGATGTTTAAAATTGATGTAGAATTATGAGAAGGGAAGGCTGTTGGCTAATAAACATAAATTATCTGCATAGACGACATAGACTGAAATTTTAATAAAAATAATAAAAATACAAAATTCATAAACTAGTTTAAGGCGGACTCTTGGGGGAAATTTTAAAATAATATGAAAATTTGTATGTGCAAATCAATGCTGGTGTATGTAAACCCTACTACTTACAAACTGTATAATAACTTTACAGCATTCCGCAAACCAATAACGTATTTACTAGTGTAAATGATTGTTGACGTTTCATGAATTTCTCCTAAATTTTACTCAAAAATGTCTATGTTATGTCCATCATAGCGATTTATCATGTAGTCCAATTTGAATTTGAATTTATCAACAAATAAAACTTTAATCGACTTTTAAATTTCTTAAATTTTAAAATCTATTTGAGTATTTGGTCAAAAAATATTTAGTAGATTTCCATATTATAAAACATTTATAAGTAAAAAAATGAGAAAAAATATTAAAAAAGTAAAAAAAAATTGATTAAAAATAGAGTTGTTAACAAATTTAAATAATTTTCCGAAATTACTATCTATATATGATTATTCAATACAATAGGCAAAAAAAAAAATATGTATTCTAGTGTATAAAACTCGGCAAAAGAAAGCAATAATTGAATCTTTCACATTAAAAACACATTCTATGTAAAATAAAGAAACTGGTATTTGGGATTTTCCAGCGCCTCGACTAACCCGGTAGATACTACAGTAATGTAACGATGCCATTTCGAAAGCGAAAGAATTGCAATCGGACTTGTTTTTCGATACTTTCCATTAGTGGAAACACCGGTTTATTTAGTATGAATTCGTATGTAAAATCGACCTAGAAGAACTTGTCCAGAGGCACATATATAATTTAATTTATACTAAAATACGTTTACCGGTTCAGAATAACATTATATATTTACAGCTTAAATAATAATATTATAATAATATACAATGTACTTGCACTTTATAACTACAATACATTAAATCGTATTACTTGGTACGCGTATACTCAGGGTATCTCTGGTATCCGGTATCCACGATATAATCACTGAGTACAACAACATTGTCCGTTGAAAATTTCAAGGTATTAGATCCATTTTTTTTTTTTTACAAAAATGACCGATTTTTTAAAATTTTCAGTGCAAAAATTGGTTTCTGAAATTTTTTTTAACGCTTATTGAAATTGAATATTTTTTAAATTATAAAAAAACTCGTTAAAATTGGAAATATTTTCATGTTTTTGAAAACTACTCAGGAAATTAAGAATTACCTTAGTGTACCTAAGTGGGTACCAACTAGAATAAAATGTTCTATCATAAAGTTCGTTACTCAAAAGTTCTTATTTATATATTTTACTCTTTATAACCGAAATTTTTTATATCTATCTATCTATACAATTGCCATAAAATATAGTTTAAATATTGAAAAAATTTTTTTTTAATTTTTTTACATTCAATATAGTATATCCATAATATTCATTATATATTATTAATATAATATTTAAGTTTTGCATATTTATAATCATTATATTTGGAATTCCTAATCTAGGAAGAAAATATTATAACTTAATTTGTCGAAATATTGTTATGATATATATATATGATTATATAATCAATAACATACATACTATCAAATTTTTTATATTTTTATATAAATATTGTAATCTAATAAAAGTATATTATAAAAGAAATTTGTGTTTTGTAATTATCACACTTACTTCGTTATAATATTTTAATTTAGATATTTTATACATTTTATGCAAACGATTAAATGAAGGTCATTAATGATTATATAAGACCAAAGAGTTAGTCATAAAAAGCATGGGTATTGGCCAGGCATAGGATCTGATATTTGCAACTTAGTATTAGCGTGTACAGTATATGTAATAAATATAAGAGAAGAAATAAGAGGAATGAGTTAATATGAGATATCATATATTCCAATTTCGATGTGATATAGTTGGAGTAGATATAGTATATCAAGGGGGAAAATATTATTTGATTATTTTTCAAAATTGGTCAAAAAGTCAGTAAATGGAAATGGAAAACAGCACAAGAAATAATATTTACGTCATTTTTTAAAAGTTTTCCTTTAATGTTTGTCGAAAAAGTAAAAAATTACTGTCATAAAGTACATGATGATTATCAAATTTGCTACCGGAAAATGAGTACACATGTACCGGATTGAATGAAGTCTTCTAGTCGAAAAGTTTATAGATAGGACAAATAAAAATAAACATAAGGTTGAAAAAATATTATAAAAGTTACTTTTGTCACTCATTTTAACATGAACATTCATGTTGTGCGATCAAATTGTTATCGCAAGTTGACGATTTTATAAAATATGATATTTTTACTCGATTTTCACTGACAGACATTAAGGTAAAACCCGGAAAGATATGTATTTGAGGAGTAGGTTATAACCATGGTTGTAGATGGAATTGTAGTTGAGCGTCAAGTCACGTGTGTCTCATAAATGTTCTAAAAAATATTTAAACCCTAAATGTACTCTAACACTTTTGCGACATAAAACTGAAATCTACTACCGTCTTGGTACACTATGTCGATTTCAATATACTATTCACTCGAGCGCTAGTAGTAATATGGTTGTAGCTGTGTTTCAGACTAATTTGATAAGAACATTTCTTGCCGCTTTTTACTACAGTCAATCATAGATCATTACGCAACCACTCTATCTACAACCGTGGTATGCATGGTTGTAACTTGTATGTACCTACCGGTATAAAAAAATATAAAAATGGAAAAATTTGTAAAAATCCTAACGTCTCTAAACATGAGTTTAGAGACCTAATGAAGGGCGTATTTCAGAAAATTTTCAGAGGTGTGTCCAAGATATTAGGGATCCCCCATATATATATAGAGTTTTTAATTAATTTTTACAGATACATTTAACTCAAAGGTAAACTTTACTCTCTTTCGAATGACTTGGCTAATAGGAACTTTACAATTAAAATATGTTAACATTTAAAATTCTAAAATAACTATAACTATATTAAATATTTGGTATGGTAAACAAAATAATATTTATTGCAAAAATTATCAAAATGATAAACTTTTTTGGTAATTTTGCAACATTAAGCCTAATGAAGTATTTAATAATATGTTTTAGACCAATTGAAGATACACAAAATAATGTTATTATAATTTTTATAATTTTACACAGTATGTTAATTGTGCCATATAATTTTCTTTTGTATGTAAATTAAATCTCAGAAGAAGCTTTTTTCTTAGGTACTGAGAAGTCTTTGCAGTAAAAGTGCATATTTCTCAAATTAATGATCAAGACATTATCTACATTTTAACGTCGGTGATAATTGATCAAATATTTTTTACCATTATGTTATAAACTTTTGGAATATTGTAAAATGTAATTTAAAGTTTCAAATTATATCAAAAGTCACCCATTATGAAAATTTAGACAGATTCTCGATTTTTATTTTTACATAGATGTATATTTACGTTAAACTGTTCAGTTTCGCAGAAAATACATTTTCTAAAAGATGATTATATACATAAAAAAAAAAAAATAAAAAAATAGCTAAAAGTCGTGTTTATTAATACTTATGAGATATATAAAAAAATATTTAAATAAACACATTCGTAATTTGACGCAAGTATCTAGATAATTTCATTAAAAGTATCACTTATCGAGACACTTACAGACACTTATCGAGGTTACCGGAGTAACGGTGGACGAGTGCCAAGCACTGCTCGATCCCCTCGGGAACTGTGTAGATTTTTCACACATATAATTAATTGTCCCAAATATGACATTTATAAATCATATGGCCACTGCTACTTATTATTTTAGTACATTTATAGGATAATAGTGATTTAAATTGTTGTCTGGCGAATATTCAACAACATTGGTTGGTATTTTCATCACAAAATACATAGTAATAACACGTACTCATAAACACCTAATATTGAATACGACCTTGCTAACCTAACTAAGCGGATTATGCAGTAGCGGCTCGTGGGTGAAATATCTGGTGGTGCACAGCCAAAAAATACTACGGATTAATAACAAATGTATTGACAACATTATTATAGTATGTTATTTTCTCTAAAATGTCGATATAATAGATGGGCACCGTAATGACGAACGTGATATGTCGTTAATTTCATTAAGAACACACCTACATTCATATAAAACATGATTCAATTTACCTTGTGCTTATATAACCTAGATAAGTGTTATCCTGATGACATCTGAAAATAGGTAGATAATAACTACACCAAACGACAAACGTCGTTACGAAATACGATCATATATGGAAAATAGTTAGATAATGCACAGTTGGTGGTTGAAACTAGTTTTTTGCGTCGTATATGCTATAATATAATTTATTCGGTGTGGTTTTCGTCGGCGAAGGAATGAAATAAAACTGCGCGTGTGTAAACGGCGCATCATACGTGCATTTTTCAAGTGAGCGAAACTGTAGCCTCGCGCGACAGTGGCACCGATGGAAGACCACGCAGTGGCCGCTGAGGCGTCGCCGAGCAGCAACCGACAATATACGGCGGTGCGATGCGTGATAATATGTACAATAATAATATTTATAGACACGACAATAACTTATTATTAAAACAGCGCTAAATAAATATTAATTTTATATAAAAAAAAAACCAATCTAATTTATCGACATTTTAGGCGGCGCACGTGCGCCTGTACTCCTCAATACGAGCCGATACTGGAACGTGTCATTGTGATACTTCAAAAAATTTAACTTCAATTATTTTTCTCTCTCTAATACTCGCCCTGTATTCGTCTCGCATAGCAGTGTTGCCATATTAGGGGATTTCCCCCTCCCAAATTTAGAGGATTTTTGATGGCTTAGGGAGGATTTTAGAGGGTAAAATTTTTTTTATAGAAAATGTAGGAGGAAAACGCCGCCGCACCGCGAAGTTATAGATTTTAAATGCCAGTTATAAAAACGCAAAATGTAAAAGTGTAAAATTAAAATTACATTATATATATTAGTGTAAAATTATGATACGAAATTCATGTTTTATATTTTATATTACTTTTAAGTAATTATTCGTATTTATAATTAAATTACAATACTGAACCATTTTTATGAAAAGAAAATGCTGTCTTATATCTTATGTTCTGTGATAGTACCTATTGATATTAATTGTTAAAAGATAAAAAAAAAATTGTTAATTTATTATATGGTTATAACTTATACAGTTATACACTTACATCTACCTAAAATATTTAAAAAAATGTATACGTTTTATACATTACATACGTTATATACGTATACGCGTATATTATCATCCCTGTAAAATACCTATATAATTTTAATTTGTAATTCATAATGTTATATATATGTAACGTACCTATTATCACGAACTAGAAATAATCTTAGTTTGTACTATCATGTAAACAAATAATTGTCAATTTTACCTTATCTCGCTAATAATTCATGTTATTTGGTAAATAAATTAGATCTAAAACTGGACATTAGTCTGCACTCTATGAAGCGTAGTCGCGTAATAATGATAAATAATAAAATAACAATGTCTTTTTTTTTTGGAAGGGGGGAGGAAAGCTCCGAACATCTGACAACACTGTCGCATAGCTATATTTTTTTTTGTCTTATTATTACGTCTCATGTATTTCTACAACACCGAGCATTATATTATAAGTTTATATTTTCTTTTCTTAAAACGATAAATGTTCAAAAGCGATTTACCTTATGTAAAATATTATAGAAAATAAAACCGGTGGCCCTGCTGTGCCGCTCGACAACGGTGTGTGAACTATACTCGGCGAACCCAAATGCGATTTTCAAATCGGAAAAAAACATTTCTAGGGTCACTCGGCCTTTTATCGATTTTCATCAATCTTTTGTAGGTATATGATTTTAATTTTCCAGACGATTTGTCACCGCCACCTGGTGAGACATTTACAAATCGTGTGCGAAAACACATTATAATAATATGATGTGACGATGTTATATAAAAAATAATACGATATTATATTAATATAAGTACGTAGGTATATTATACGAATATATATTATTCTATGCACAACGTTTTTATCATTAATCGTTTCGTATAATATATTAAAAAAAAAAAAAGTCACATTAAATGTATTTAATCGATTTTTTTTTTTGTAACCAAATAGTTTTCAACTAATGTTTAGCTAAAATAGTTGTTACTATTTCAACCCAAATAAATAATGATAATATTATCATATGCAAAACCCATTTGATCTACATTTTGTATAATAAATAATAGGTACTATATTATTTGTATTACATTTTTTAATATATGTGTATGTTTAATGTGCATACCTATATACAATATACATTATATGTGTACAAATATTATTAAATTAATAAAAAACATTTCAAGAGTTCTCTTGGTTTTATACAGTGGTCGAAGTGGTTTAAAATAAGTGGAGGGATGTTTACATTTTTATACTTCTCATATATATAATTGCAAAAAAAAAATAAAATAGTTCTACTACATTTTTGGGCCTCAGTGTAACCTCACGTGACCTACTTGGGGGTGCCGTTAACCGCTAATTAAAAAAAAATCATTGTAAAAAAAAAAATCAAATTTTTATAAAAAAAAAAAACACCAATATAAATCAATAATTATCTTTGTAGGTACTCACACAATTACAAGGGTTGATGTATTATTTTGACGAAATAAGTGGAGGGATAAAAATTATAGATTATAAAATGTAGATGGATGCCATCCCCCCGTATTCCTCCCCACTTCGACCACTGGTTTTATATAAAATAGATTTAATATTATAAAAACCGTTAAGGAACATTCTTCATAGTCGATATAAACTATACAAACAAGTGTACGGCAAGCAAAATTTGACATTCGCGCAGACATTTCGGGCGTAGTATCAATAGTGTAGCATAATATTAAAGGTACGTTATGTTGTAATTCAGTGGCGTAATTAGGGCTAGGTCATGGGGGGGGATAAATAATTTTTCATAATAATAAAATACATAATTTGTTTTTAAGTAAATATAATAATTGATATTTATTAGTATTTACAATAAAAGGTCGACTTTTTTTGGTTTCAGAGCCATTTCATTTATAACATCCTCGGGATCTATGGATACATTGTTATGAACTGCTAGCATAGCTAATCCGTTTAGTCGATTCTAAAGAACAAAATATTTAGTTATTACTTTTAATTTTCAAATTTGACTAAATTTACCGATGATGATTCGGTTATCTGATAATTTCATCAATAACACTTATATTTTGTTGTTTCTTTCAAAATTCTACACCAAAAAAAAAAAAAAAAGGCCAAGGGGGGGGGAGATTCGACACCCAGATCCCCCCCCCATGATCAGGCCACTGTTGTAATTCAATATTTTCATTTTTTTTTTTTTTTTATACCGTTTGATTTTGTACGGACTACGCTTTCCCGAACATTCATATTATTATGTTTTATTATTGTGAAACACTATGTAGAGTGATGAACGAAATATAGAAACATATAGTTAGCGGCGTCAGCTGGGAGGTATATATATGAACGAGAAAAAAGTAAAGATTGCCTGTATTCCACTCGTGCAAGATTGGTTCCTTTGTTGTTTTCTTTGTGTTTAGTGTGGGTAAATGCCGTTTGAACTGTACAGACACTTCATGTTAGGTGTTTACAAGAGCGAATAAGTCATTTTTTAAGATCAAGAGCTTTTAACGGTTACAGAAAATAACAACGTGGAACAACACAATTACAATCTAATACCGTGCGATAAATTGAATGATACACGAAATATTGTGCGCAGCGGTGTGAAAATTGGCACATGACAGGATTTAGGGATAATTCAGTTATCTGTCACTATATGGCGTTCAATATTATTTGATTTGGTAGGTACCCACAAATAGCTTACGGTTTAATAAAAATTCACATTCTCGTACAAACATCCGACAAAAAGTGCTTGTGTAGCTTAAACGGCATATTATACAAAATACACATATTTTAATAAACGCTAAGACTAGGTAATTAAAAAAATATCCGAATATGTTTCTGAACTTAAACATAGGAGTTACAATTGAAAAAATAAAATCTTATAGTTAATTAGGGCCCAATTATAAAGCTATGCTAAAACACTTATAGATGAAATATTCTTAAAAGTTTCTGAAAATACAATTTTCCAAAAAGCCCCATATTTTCCCAAATAATGAACGTTTTGTGTCAAAAGAATCACTCTTTTTATAATATTATATATTATATTTTATATTATACGGTCAATTTGCATATATTATATGTTTTTTCGTTATTCGTGCATATTGTGTATATTTTTCGTAATTTAAAATTAGAATATTTATCCTAAGGGAAATCTCATTCAGCATACGTGTTATGTATAAATAGGGGATATCAAAGGGTTGAAACGCGATTAAAATGAACTGGTTTTTTAACTCATAATTACTCAAAATAAATCATAAATTAAAATTTAATTACCTGATTAAGATATTAATTATTTTAAGAATCTCTATAGTTTATAATAACCCGTATTCTTATTGATACATTAACATTATAGTTGAACACTTTAAGTTAGTATGAATAGTGGAAGTTTAGGTTCTATTTAAAACCCTCCTATAACTAGAACTCTAATCAGAATCCATTTGTATTCATATCTTAAACAGAATCCCAAAATTCTTTAAAGTTCTTAAATGTGTACGAAAATCATTTAGCATTAGAAGAAGGCTATACGTTATAACATTAATTATCTAAATTTATGATTTAATACCTAGGTACCTAAATTTATTTTGTTAAAATTATCAAAGCATTTTTCATGTGTTTTATGGTCACTAAAAACAATTGTTTATATTCGAGTAAAACGAATGAAAAAAGAAATGTATTTTGATAACATTATTTACAAATGGAAATAGATAGAAAAATTCAATAACATTTATCAATAGATTATAAGATTTTATACTAATAATAATCAAAGGGCTTTTTACATAGAATTTAAATTAATTTTAATTCTATGAGTATTTAGGTTATGGACAATGAAAATATCGGGTAGGTATAGCGTATAATAATTGAATCCTTTGTGATGTGTTTTTTATGACTCGTATAAAAAAAATGAACCATATTACTAAAACGACATTTGTATTTGTACATTTTTATTATACAAAATAATATAACTACTATAATACTAATATATATATATATATATATATGTGTGTGTGTGTGTGTGTGTGTGTGTGTGTGTATAGCTGGTGTATATTGTATTGTGCTGTAGAACGTAATGAATACATACTAATTTTAATTACATTTAATATTTATAATAAAAATTAAAATATCACAAATTTGGGAAAAATATATATTTTTAACATTTTATATTTTATTTAATAAAATTCGTGTGGGTTAGAAAAAAAGCTCTATGTGACGGGAGTTTTAAAATGTATTTCAAAAGAATGTTTTTTTGAATATTCATTAAAATATTACTTTAAAAAAAATATGTGGTGAAAAATGTCTAAATAATTTGGAATTACGTAATTGTATTTATATTATAATATATAAATTATTGATTTTATACTATATGTATTGAATTATTGATACAATTTATAATTAATACAATATAAATACTAAAAAAGTCCAGTCAGTGGGAGTACTTAGGTCGTAGGGTGTCAATAGGCGTGCGAGTACTTTCAGGTAGGATACAGCTGGTACCTATAATGGATATATGGAATTTGAAAGCAATGACATTATACAATCATTACATTCGATAACAAACGATTCTGACTGGAGTGTAATTTATTTATTTATTATTATTATTATTTTTTTTTTTTTTGAGGGGGGAGGGAGTCAGAAAATTATGTCTCAAAAGTATCTATAATATAATAATAAGTCACTATAATGGATTGGCCATATTATAGAAACCTATATTGGACAATAAATGTATAGTACGAGTATATTGATATTTCGGCGCCATCGTATAAATTTAATATTATTCATTATTTTATTAATATTATTCATTATTAATATCATAATATTAATGATATAAAATGATTTTAGATAATTTTCAAAAAATAAAATATGAGCTTTGCCTATAAAAAAAATAAAACGAATATACTATAAAATTTACGAGGTCGCAGAGAGGATATATATACATATTTTTAGTGATTTTTAAACATGCAGTCTTGCATTTGTAATAACAATAATATTATCTTGTTATTGTAATCATAGAATAATATTGTACAGTATGCGTCGCAATATGAAGGGTATATTATGTACCGATAATAACTATACTTATAAAAATTTTTTCAAGAATAATTATAGATGGTAAATTACATATTATATGTATGAGCACTCCGTACTCGCTACATAAATACATTATAATAATGTCATGGCACATGAAAATTCTACACATCACAAATCGTGTTTTCCCGCACTCGTGATTATCTTGGTTGTATTTTCGGTTATCCTGCAATCACGACATCGAAATTTAAATAAAATTTTTTTTTCTTTTAATCGAGTGGAAGCTCTTATTTTGAATTTCAATAGGAGACGCGTATAACGACGACGAAAACCCCGAGTAAATTCGAACGACACAATACATTATTGCGTAATACGTATTTTTTCGCGCAATTAAAAATAAAATATAATAATTATATAGGTAATATCAGTAATATCGAGTCCGTGGTTCAAATGATAATTTTAAAAATAAAATAGAATTTGAAAATTATTTTATATTTATATACCTATCTATATACTATAGGAGCCCGCAGAAGGAGCGGATACTATATTTTGACAATAATATTGTAGTAATAATAATACGCTCGTGGGACATTCCGCGTACGTAATACCTATAGCGTATCTGTGTATAAATGTTATTTGGATATTCGTGTAACGGGTGGTGGGGGGGGGGGGAAAGACTCAAAAAAAAAAAAAAAAAAAAAAACCCGATATTTTTATACTCGATCGTGAACATTTTATAATAATATCACGGGGCAGAATAAAAAAAAAAAAAAAAAAAATGAAAATAAAAATAAAATGAAAACGTGATCGTTTGGAAATATAGTTGAAAAATCAAGAGTGTTACAAATCCTGCGCACCCGCGCGCGCCCGAAAACGGACGAAAACGGCTTTTCTCCCGTTTCGGAAATCAATATCCGTATAATATTATTATTATTATATACCCGTCTGTATAATGGGCGTCAATATATACACGTATATTATTATTATATTGTTTCGCATCGGTGCGCGTGTTCAGAAACAGGTGACGTCCTTATATTATATGAATCCTTCGCGTATACAGTGGCCGAAGCACCCCCAACGTTGTTTTAAGCAACCTTCGAGTTCCACGTCATTCTAGTTTCAAATATCGGCTATAATTTCACCAGTGTAATTTTATTTCTTGAGATTTTACAATCTGCAGTGGTTTTTTTTTTTCAGCATGTTACAGCAGCGCTTTACTAATTTAAGACGTGTAATAAATATCGAGAGAGACTTATATTGGCTAATGACATTGTTCCGGACGAAATCTTGAACGCGTTTGCTAATATAGGCACCGATAGAGATTGTGTTCAACTCTTTAAAAAAAAACCATAAGAAAATATTATAAGTAATAAAATAAGTTAGATTTTTTTCTCCAAAAACTGTATTGTAAATAATATAACGATCGTATAATCTAAATATCGGCAAAATGTAATGTTGGTTTGGGGGCCGTTCATAATAGTAGCACTCCCAAGATCTGTTCACTATAGTTTCGCCCACTGCGCGTATACGTTTTCGACCAACGACACGTATATTATATATTTTTTCGTATATACGACATAGATATTTATCCAAATAATATATAACCTATATTAATATCGCTCAGGTTTAAATATTGTAGAAAAAGTCGGTTTTTTTGCGGTTTTCTCCCCCACTCACTCTGTTTGGTCGAAAATCCTAGAGTAAAATAATCAGCACTCTCTGTTTTCACCACACGCAAGTCTGACCGTCATATTATTATCCGGGAAAATACATATTTTGGCGGGTTAATTTACGGGTATATTTATGGGCTACCGAATTGAAAACAACGGAACGCGCGTATTGGGAATACTGCAATTTGTGCACAAATAAATATACATTCGATAGACGAGTAGGTGTTCTTTACAGCTGTGACTGTTTACTCACTGAACCGTTTTAGTTCAGTCCCGTGACTATATTGTATTTTTTTTTTTTAAAAAACGAGAAAATTTTGTAGTAAATAAATAAACAGTAAACAGTCAGTATTACTTAAAACGGTTTCAATAAATTCACATTTGAGACGTCAATCCGCGAATTAATGGATAAATGAAAAATTGCAGGTACTTCGTGGTCGGCTTTGTTTTCAATTATCAATGTAATTAAAAACATAAACCCTATTATATTATATAGGTACATACTTATTATTGTGATGATTTGAAAAACCGAAGACGAATTAGAATAACAAAAATAATGATTTTTACAATTCGGTATTTTACAAAACTTAAATATTTAAATTATCAAAATACGTATAATGATCACGAATATTCATGGTAATGATAGTGTTGTGTGATAATAATCATAAACAACAAATATTAAGTCAGTCAGTAACAGTTTTAACAGTCAGTGATAATCAGAGAATATAATTGTTATCTCAATATCGTTTACTCGTTTTGTTAATTTGTGCAAAATCGATTTTTGTCCTTTATACGACACTTCGAAAATCATTGTCGCTTGAACGGCAGGATATTGGTGGTGGATATATCGAATTTGAAAGCGATAATAAACGATCATTGCGTTCCATAAAAACAATTTTGACCAAGGTTTGGTAATTTATTGGTATATAATAACTTTGAATATTATTTATATAATTAAATTTTCTTTTAACCCTAAAATAGTCAATTAAAAAAAAAAAAAAAAAAACAATTACCATAACAACTAGTTATTTTTGTTATTTATTGTTATTTCCCTGAATTTATAAAACAATAAATTGAATATTGCACGCGTATACACCGTATGCAAGGTAGTTTTTCTGTATGCTTAAGCAAATTACTGGAAAATAAAAAAAAACTGAAAAACACCAACTAGAACCAATTTTCTATCATTAACGTACAAACTCCAAAATACTCCTTCTTCTGGTCAAAAACTTGCTCACAGAATACAAAAGATAAAGCAACATCATTGTAAAGTCGACAACTTCCTCGCTACCTTCAGAATCTAAAAATTAGTTATAAATTTGAAAATTAATATGAAATAATACAATTATTAATTAAGTTACAAAATATTCGAATTAGTTGGTATTTTTTTTTTCAAAATATCATTTTTATGTTATGAATAGTACCTATATACATTATTATAATATTTGGAAAATTAGAAAAAATTTAGTGGTATTATGGGCTAAATTTGATAAAATCAAGGGCATATAACAAACTTAATCTACTAAGTTAGAAGTGAGCACTAGGAAAAATAAAATCGTTAAAAAACTTATTTTATCGATTATATTATATTTATTATTTCAATATATTGGTAACAGTACGATTATCGAAATATATATATATGATACAAAAGTATTTGTTTTTAAATGCGATCTTTCGATTCTCAAAGCATATAGTATTTAATTTATTTGTCTATAAATTGTACAGTTTTGATTTTTAACTGTTTTTTTTTTCAAACCAAAATTGTTTGTAGTCAAGGACATCGCATGATTTACATTCAGATTTAGATTTCTTTTGATTCCGCGTTGAATTCATTCAAGAGTTATGCGAATTGTGTCATTTAAATGTCAAAATAATATAAATCCACGGGAAATCTAATAATAATTGGGTATAAATAATTACTTATACGAAAATATTGATGATTTAAGCAGTTTTTGTTGTATATATTGTTAACGTGTTGGCTTTGTTGGCGTATAAAGCGCATATGGTATAGATACTACTGACGCGTGCGATACGGCTATAATAATACACGCCGTTCAAGTGGTCGGTCATAGGGTGTTATGGAGGCGTTAAGGGGTGATAATGGTACACGCACAAAAACACTCACTTGTATGTATACAGAGTGAATCACCAAATACGAGTATTCCATTATCAATCCGTATATATATAATATTATTCATTTATATATTTTACCCAAATAAATCAACTAAAATAGGATACGTCGCTCAAAAAGTGCTCTGTATAGTATCTTGACCGGATATAATATTGTTTGAATAGTTGAATAAATATCATGAATGTTATATATTTCAATGCCATATTTATTCGTTATAAAATTAATTGATCCTTCTCAGACTCATAACAAGTTCGTTTTTTTTTTCTAAATAATACATAATTATATTATATACATTTATAATGTAATTGTTTCATAATAGTAATTTAATACCAATGGATTTGATTGGGATTTGATAAAAACCGAAAATTAAAAATGTACACATTTTCAATGAAAAACTTGTAATAGCATTTTCCATTTTTATCAACTTATACACATGTTAGAAATACGAAGCAAAAAACAAATTATAGATAATAATATTATCTAGCGACCTACGAAGCTTTTTTTTTGATACATACATTTTTTAAAGATTTATAGCTATTGAAAAAAGTCAACGAAATTGATTTTTTAAAAACTCATAAAATGTGTAAAACGTACATATCAAAAATCGGCAACGTAGATACGTATTTTATAATTTATTTTTTTTATTTCATTTTTCTACGATATTCTTAAAATGTTAAAAACAAAAATGTGTAATCATGTTTTTTTAAAACTAATATCGCGTTTGCACAACAATAAAAAATGGTGTTGACACAAGACTATTTTTAAATTACTATTAAAATAGATTTAAATATATTAAAATTGTTGGATTTTAATTTTTCTTTAAATTTCATAGAAATAGCCTATATAAAACCCCTTGAAAAGTTTAGTGCTGAGCACTAATCCAAATCAATCCATTTTCGGATAACTAATCTGGATCGATCCGGATTGATGAATATGCTACAATCTGTTTAATCCGGATTGCAATTACAATCAGGATTACAACAGCAATCTGGATTAACGGATTATACGACGAATATGGATTACATGATTATCGTTATCACTATGATTTGAGATACCGCAATTGAAAATATTTTACAACTTTTATGAAATACACGGAAAACAAACAAATGATAAAAACAACCACGATCGAAATACACATTGACCATTTTAATTGTATTAAACTTTCCGACAAGTTGACTATTATATTGACGGATTGGATACGAAATCCTGATTAAATTTGCACTACGGATTGATGGATTATTCCCAAAATTCAGATTAGATTTGCAATCCGAATTGACGGATTATATTTACAATGCGGATTAAACGGATTGAATCCGGAATCCGGACTGTATATATTTTAATCCGGAATACGGATTGGCCAAAGGAATGTTGAGCACTAGAAAATGTGGTATATACGACGTCCAAAAAATTTGTTTATTTTCAGTTGATCCACTATGGAGTCGTTTCCCGGTATAGTTTCGTAACTTTTCGTCGCCCTGCAGTTTTCGTACCGTCTTTGAAGGGTCAAAGATGAAGGGGACGAGCACGTTCAGTGTGACTCACCCCGTACGTTAGCATCGCGGTAAGCAATAAGGGCGTGTTTCGCTCGCGTATAATATATCTTTTACTTCGGAAGAACTATATCGTCGGTGTTGCGTATACGTTAACGGTCATTTTACGGTTTCCCGAATGGACTTGGCTTTTTACGACAGTCCTGTGTACACAAAAGAAGTAGCAAGAACTACGGGCGAACACGCGATGGTTTCAAGTGCGATCGTGTACCTACTAAAGGGCCTACGACCGCGACGGCGGACGATTAAACGGTGGTAAAACGCGGAATGTGGAGAGGCGCCTATATTATTATTATTATTATTATTATTATTATCATCATCATCATCACCATCATCGTCGTTCACCTCCCGCCGCCAAACCCCGCAAATAATTAACCGTACTTAACACTATACGTTTTGATACCGTGACGTATTATTTATATTCATTTCACGATAATTATTATTATACTTTGGCGCACGTTTCCGTTTTTTCCACGTTTGGCGTTACGCACACCGAATCGACGACCGGCCTATAATAATCGTGAATGATAATAACATGGTGAAATAATTTATGTAATTATATACACGATGCCCCACTACACAGCTATCGCGATTTACACTAAAAAAAAAAAAACAACCCCTATCGAATTTAACAGACTTTCCAATATAGGTAATAATAATAATAATAATAATAATACAATATCGTACGTCCTGTACACAGCTGGATGGACGGAGTGGAGAGAAGCATCAGGTATTCTGTGTGATAAAAGAATCCCTATTAGGTTAAAAGGTAAATTTTATAAGGCAGTGGTGAGACCTGCGATGATGTATGGACCGGAATTAGGTTGGTCAGTAGACATAAAGATAGAACAGAGAATGAGTGTCGGCCGAGATGAGAATTATGTCAAGGTGGATGAGTGGAGTTACTAGAGAGGATAAAATAAGGAATGAGTATATCAGAGGTAGTATAGGGGTAGTTTCGATAGTAGACGAAATGAGAGAGAATAGATTAAAATGGGTCGGGCATGTATTAAGGAGGGAAGAGATTGAGGCAGTAAGATTAGTAAGGGAAATGCACGTTGTTGGTAAGAGGGGGAGAGGATGACCGAAAAAGAGATGGGGGGGGGATGTGATGGCGAGTGATATGAGGAAGGTGGGGGTAAGTGAAGAAAATGCGGGAGATAGAGTTATAAGTGGAAGTGTAGGACCAGGGTGGCCGACCCCAAATAGTTGGTAGAGAAGGCGAAGGAGAAGAAGAAGAAGTACGTCCTGTACACAGCTGTACTTGGTCATATATTCGATGGTCGGCGTTTTGAGCGGATCCCGTACGAGGACTTTTATCATTAGAACGAGCCAGTTAGAAAATAGCTAGGCATATTACCGTACACACGAATATATTATGAGTCAAAAGTCCAAAGTAATTCGGCTTGTGCACTGTCGGCCTGGCTTACCAAAGGCCCCATGGTTTAATATGATCTTAAAAAATACATATCAACATATGTGTATTTAGGGGGGCTTGGGGGGCTAAGCCCACTCATTGTCGTTTTTAGCCCTCCCCCCAGGAATTTGTTTATATATTGTGGTATATTATTATACTATAATATTTATAGCGGGAGGGGGGCAACATACTTGACGAAATAAAAAAATAACATCTAACAATAAAAATTCGTACGATAATATAAGGGAATGATTAGAAAATATTGATGACCTAAGAGAAAAAAAAAGTTGAGGCCCCGGCCATGGCCAGTCCGACTCTGTTTGGCCACAAAAGATCGGGGCAGTTCACTGTACAGTTTACTATCCAGAGTACCTGCGGCCAAACCTATAATATCTATTATTTTTATTTCACTTAATTATAGCTAGGTAATTCGGAGACATATCCAATTATTAATTACAACCTATGTGAACGACGAAAGGAAGCTGAATTTTTTTAATTTCATCAACATGACCGACTAGCAATGAATGTCAAATGTAGCTGTGTTCCGAAATTGATCTCGCCAATTTCCAAAGGACAAAAAAAAATATATATATATAGTTTTGTCAACAATAAGAATATTACGAAAATACTTTTTTGACGAAATCCAAGTTTCTAGGAGCTTCGTCGTAGATATTGTCAACGTGAAATCATATATGCAAAACACCAAGATCATAGAATGACTATATAGTTATTCAAAGCTAAAAAATATCCATGAAATATTGCAGTAAAGAATAAGTCAACTTTTTAAACTTCAATAAATTATCTTAATCAGATGTGACTGGAAGTCCAAAATATTATCATGATATCATAATATCCTTCTTGACCTACTCGACATTATTTGACTTATATAATCTCAATTCTTAAGTCAATAAGAGCAAACAATAAGATTTTGAAAGTATTCAACATTTTATCAACATATCATTTGTCATAATATTCAAGCTAAGAATTGATATTTTATTTACTGCAATATCGAACACACTATTTCTCGATAATTTTGAATTTTATTTTTGATTTTTAAAATGTTTTGTATGTAGCTATAATGGTATATTTTCAACACTGTATTACATTTTTAGATTTAAAAACTAAAATTAAGCTTATTATGAATTAAATGTCTCAAATTCGCATATTGATATAAATAGCCTAAAATTAGGGAAAAATTTTCGAAATTTTTTTTTATGAATATTTTGCATATATACGTTTGTGGTGAAAATTTCAAGACTTCAGCGTCAATATTTTCGAAGTTATGAAGAGTTTTACCAAAATCGTGTTTACCGATTTTTATGCTAATTTGTTGATAGTTTTTCTTAAGCGTTTATCGAAAAAAATTAAAAATCGAAAAATGATCTCTTTAAAGAATCAAATACATGTTAGTTGATGATAGATAAAAAATTTTATACAGACATAAAAATAACATAAATAAAATAAACACATCACAATGAAACTATGCATATCATATTTTATAAAACATTAATTTTAATCTTTATATACCTAAATGCTCAAAAATATATAAGAAAATAATAATTTTTTTTATTTATATAATTAATAAGTAGGTATATAGTATATACTATTATATATTATAAAATAAAAAGTTAAAGGCAGATTTTCACATATTTTCTATACATATATTAAAATTAATTAACTTTTAATTATTATTTTTTACTCATAAGCATAATTATAATAATGAATAGTAATGTTTTAAAATTTTTTGCATTTTGAAATATACCTACTTATAAATAATCAAAATACCAGTATATAACCACTGTATACTTACCTATTTGGCAAATAGTAATTAAACCAAAAGAAAAGAAACTATAAAATCATAATTTTTCATTTTTTGACAAATGTCCTCTAAATAATAATTTGACTCATTATTGACCCATTAAAACATTATGAAACCACTTTCTAAATAAGGAAGTATGTTTAGAATTTAGATAACGCAATAAATATTCATCTATAGATACAAGTAATAATAATGTCAACGATTACAATATAGAAACGTATTTAATCGTAGATATGATAGAAAATAAGCAAAATATTTATGTAAATAATTAATTTAGATAATTTGTCATACTATTTTTAACACTTAAATATTTTATAATAACATATTTGGAAAAAAGAAAACGTTTATGTATCTTTTTTTTTGCAAGTACTTTTTTGTATTGTTAAAATCAATAAAATGTAATATTATAAAATGACTAAACAGTGTATGTATATATAGAATTTAGTTTTTGATATAGGTATGTGTATATTATAATATAGAATTACAGTGCACACGTGTGACGAAAAATAAACGAAAATTGAAACGTCTCGATTCACTGTAAATATTTTTCACGACAATCTACGAGTGTAAAAACACTACACTGCATACACTGACATACTAAACCTAACCTTTGCGAGTGTCTGCAGATTGAATTTTGACATAAAAAAAAAAAAAAAAACAATACCTGATGTGAATGAAATTTACCAGTTTTTTTGTAAAAAAGAAGGTCAATAATCAATTTCCAGTATACAAAAATACAATGTATATGAAAAATTGTGGGAAAACCACTTGAATTTTTCGTGAATAACATTTTAGTATTTTACACTGAAATTAGGTATGCCTTTAATATTTATACATATTTGAGGTTATATAATATTATATATGACAAGTATTTCAATTATAATCATTTTAATGAATAAATTATATACAAGTATATATACTCTAAACAAATATTATGTTTTATAACAATACACTTGTGTATACCTATCAATATTTTGCGATAAATATACGTTCGTCGATAACATTTTGTAAGATAGTGTTAAGTCAACTTTAAACTACGTCATTTCTACTGCAGACAAACAAATTTTATCTTAAAACGTCAAATCACTATTTTATATGTTGAACAAATATTTAAACGCAATTAATGAATGATACAAATTTTGTATATTGTTAGATAGGTATAATTTTTATGTTAAAAATTTAAACAATTTGGGCGTTTTAAGTCAATTTTCAAAATTGAAGAAAAAGTTTAAAATCGATATTAAAGTTACTTTATCCATTACATTATCGAGCTGAATCAATAATTGTATTTCTATTGATTGATGTTTGGGTATGAAATGGATTTAAGTGCTTTTTTTTCAAAGTCCATTTCTCAAAATAGGCGTATTTTGTTATACATAATGCATCAAAGAATCCTAATGCCTAAATGAGTCCATATAATTGAACATGTTATATGGAAGTCAAAGGTTTGATTTAACGTAAATTCAGTGACCTATTAATTGTATTTACATTAAACAAAAAAAAATCGTACCGAAAATATTGTTAGCGAGAAAAAGTTTTCTATTGGATACAATAAATACACTATTAATTAGTTACGAATTAAAAGTTTTTAATAGTAATAATAATGTCAATATTCTGTTATAACCTATATCTATGGAACTTTTCATAATAACGAAATTTTCATTTTTTTATATTATAAGTAACTAATAAGCGATTACAAATAATTGCAACAAATAATCGAAACTTTTTCCGAGCAAATTTTATCTAAGATTGTAAATATTATTGTTGTTTCAATAGGATAAGTCAAAAAAGTTATACGAACGTTCAAATTTCAAGATACTCTCCCTAATCATTTAAAGAACACAAGATGTAATCTTTTTACACTAATCTTGTGAAGAGTTCGACTTGAATTTTTTTTCCGTGACATCTTTAAAAGTTCAAGCATTATTGGTTCAGATTATTCACTATATTACGTAGGTACTTATATATTGAACTCGGATTTAGACTATAGTTTCAGCGATATTATATACTATAATAGTTTCAATCAATGACTGCATTTTGAAAAATGAATTATTCAGAATTCATAACATATATAGACTTTACGATTTGGATTTTGGTTCCGGTTATTCGAAAAAATGAAATATGACTTCTGGTGCAGAATCCTGATAATATATATATATATATATATATATATATTATTGAAAATATGATTTAAATGTTCGCTAAACAGTAACTAAGTGTCGTAAATATATGGTCACTTCGGTTCTTTTAGATGTTTAAACAATAGCGTTAATATTGAAATTGTAAAATTCAGTTCCGGTTCCGATACTTGAATTGTGTAGCACTGACCGATTCTACTTATTTAGGTTTTAACCCCTGAAATACATAAAAAAAAAAGCAATAGCTTACACTCAGTTTGATAATATCACGTGCGAGACCATTAATTCAAGATCATTTCAATTCACCGTTATAACTCCACTGACGTAACGAAAATTCGCGACTTTTTTTGTGCATTATTATTTATTATCGTTACGTGTCATCGTCTAAAATTCTGTGCATAATATCGTTTTGAAATGAATTTACAAAGATCAACAATATTTAGGTACATCACTAGGGCCGGACTGACCCAGTGGCTTACTGTCCCAGAGAACAGTGGGCCGCTGTCCGTGGTTGGGTTGTGGGCCGGTGCCTGGTAAGTGGTACGATTATATGGTAATAGAATAGGAATATAGAGTGATGAGACGTAAACTAATAGGAGACAATGGGACAGAGTCTATTTGCATTTAAGTTTTTTAAAAAAAAATGGGAATCTTTCATTCGTATAATTTTAAAACGATTTGGAGGACTAGGGGGATCTAGTCGACTATAGGATATCTAGTCGGCCGGGGATTTAGTTGGTACGTCAGTACGTCACCTGATACTCCTATGTCATCAGCCGCTAATTTCTTTATTTAAATATGATAACATTGATAGTTATCCATGTGTTTTTGTTCAAACTTTAATAGCATAACAGACACAACGCATTTCGGATTTTTGTTTAAAAAAAAAAAAAAGTTTAAAATGTTTTATGAGTGCTGTTTTGATTATTTAAACAAATGAGTGCTAATCCAAAACGGCGAGTCAAAGGGGGCGCAGAAAAAGCTCGTCTCAAACGAAATGCTGATTTACAAGCCGTTGCACAAACAATCCAAAACAATTAAAATTATGTTTTGCACCAAATAATGTTTTATTACAATTGGTAAGTATTATTAAATACACCTATATTTTTAATAAAAATTATTGATTTTATGCATTGTTACAAGCAGTGGTATATTCATAATTATTCAAATGTGTGGTCTGTGGATTATATAGTTTCAAGAATTCATTTTTTTAAAACTATTATTTTATAGGATGTTATCAAAATCACATCATGACCGATCTAATTGTTTGGTCTGTGTTCAAAAACTACTCTACTCATTAAATATGCATTCTACTGCTTACACAAATTTATACGCTGCATATGAATATGTTTTAAGTTTATCAGTTAGCCAAGTAAACTGTGAACGTGCTTTTAGTACTCTCAAAATTATTAAAAATCGATTACATTCATCATTAAACCAGGAACGCTTGGAAGCTTTTATGATAATGTCAACAGAAAAACAAGTTTTGGAAGAGGTTGATTTCCAAGATGTATTAGAAATAATAAAAAAATTCTTCTTCACTTTTATTTAAATTAGGTACTATTATTGTTATTTTAGTTTTAATCTAATTTTTTTACATTTTATTCATAAATAAAGAGATTGAAGATAATATAATATTTACTAGTCATAATGTCATATTTTATAGGTTACATATACATTTGATAAGTGCGTACGGTTTTTGGATATTATGGCTAGCTAGATCATTGCATATGTCAGGGTCTACCTTTTTTTTTTTTTTTTCTCTGGACGGCTTCTCAAGGCGAGGTTGGGGGGGGGGGGGGGGGGGGGGGGGGGGGGGGGGGGGGGGGG
>JAIPRL010002375.1:0-37848 GCA_025469235.1 Pemphigus obesinymphae | reverse complement strand
CACACACACACACACACACACACACACACACACACACACACACACACACACACACACACACACACACACACACACACACACACACACACACACACACACACACACAGAAAAAAAAGGGTAGAGCCTCCGTTTTTATTTGAGATAGTGGGCCGGACTCTATCCAGTCCGCCTCTGTACATCACACACAATAGAGTTATGTATACACGAGTAAATAACAGTAAACATAAAACATAAAACTTACTAAGACCGGATCTCTGTGGATTCCGTTGGATACGCGTGGAACCTGCACTACAGGCTATATATATTTGGTTAGGTTAGGTATATCATTTGACACAATATTACATTAAAACAAATGAAAATTAATTCTCCGACTTGAACAATGTCTTGTACTCAATAAATTCCCCCCCCCCCCGACGATTGCACAATAATACAACTCCGGTTGAAACAGGAAGCGGCGTTAATTGCATAATTTAATGTACGATTCCGGAATATCGGTTTTGTTTATGGGTCCAGTCGGCGGAGCAGTGTTTGGGAATTTTTTTTTTTCTTCTCCCGTTTCTCTCTCGCTATAAACATATTTATTGATTAAAAACAAACGCTAAGGCTTGGAAAAACATCGCGACGTTATATAGTGGCCTAGGTCAATCCTGCTCTATCGTATACATCGTTATCGCATAGCAATGGTCGCAGTGACTAGGACACGAGGTATTGACCTTAATTTAGAGGTATAGGTACAACTATTATTCACGTCCGTGAAAAAATGTCCATATTCAATATTGTCATTGAAAATTACAGGGGAAAAACGATTGTGATGTCATGTCCGTCCATTATATCGTCTGTACATCTGTCTGTCTATCTATTTGTCCGTCCGTCTGTCTGCGCCCATAGTCCATAGTTGTACACGGTTACAAGTTTGTTCATTTAGTTGTCAGGATGATAGATATTATTTGTTTTGTTTTACAATATCTTTAGATTATTATTAATGCGTTCAGAAACCAAGAATTTAGTAGGTTCGCATAGTGGACTTTTCTAACTTGTTTTATGATTCGTTTTTATTTTTAAAATATACTATTATGTTCACCATTTAAAAAATTTCAATTTAAACTAATTTTTTTTTTTTTTAGAAAAAGTCTTTGAGAAGAAGGATGATTTGCACATCAATTATGCAGCCTGATTCAAAATAATTTTAAAAGAAATGATTTATCATTGCTTTCAAATTCAATATATCCGTTATCATTATCCTACCCAACGCGCGAAGTGCTTCTCTGCTTTTTATATTTTCTAATAAAATAATATGTTTATTAGAAGGTTAAAAACGATGTATTCACATTTCACGCATAACACATGAACTTTTTAAATAAAAAAAAACCGATCAGTAGGGGGATGAAGCACTTCGCTCTTTAGGTAGAATACTGGTAATAGATATATTGAATTTGAAAGCAATGATAATAAATAATAATAATAATAAATAATAAATCATTTCTTTCTAAATTAATGATTCTGAGCGGAGCTTTGGTAGATAAACTTGATAATTACTGTAGATTATACTAATAATATAAATATATAGATGATAATATTATATAATAATAATAATAATAATAATACTTAAGTATTTTGAAGTACAGCTTTTGAGTATATTTAAAAATATAAGTCATAATTCATTTCAATGCTAAATATCATTATTCTTAATTTGAATTCAAGAATAAAGGCCGATTTTGTGTAACGATTAAGCATAATGGCTGTAATTAGATGTACCTTTTAGTCATTACGATTCGACACAAAAGATGAACACGATTGATATTTCTAAATTATTATTAAACTATCTACATTATACTGACCGTTTATTATTATTTTAGGTACGTTTTTCAATATTGTTTTCGTTAAAGGTCATTTCATAAATTATCATACTTATACTTATACTTGAATATATAATACCTAATGTTGAATCTTATAGTAAAATTCAAGGCTGGGTAAGTTAACGATATTTTTAACTCTTTAAGTTAAGTTAATTGAAAATAATATAAGCTAAGTTAAGTTAAAAGTTACTCGTATATTTTTATTAACTTTTAAAGTTAAAAGTTAACTTTGAAAAAAAAGTAACTTAACTTAGTTAAAAGTTTAAATTTCCTAATTAAGAAAAAAAATGTCGATATACATATATATCGTAAAAAGGTAAAAAAGAGTGGTTATTCTTTACGCTCAAAAAAATTATTGGGGATTTCTTCTGCCTGAAAAAGTGTATACATGTAAAAATAAAAATACACGTCATTTTAAAACCCATGCATGAATAAGAAATCAGAAAATAACTCCTAGCTGCCAAGATACATACATTATTGTTTGATTCACACTAATATAGTATAAAAAAAGCAGTACCTATCACTTCAATATATTTTCTATACTGGATAGACATAAATACCAACCTCCATGTAGTTAAAAAGACCGGGCTGAGCCCAATATTCGTGAACGGCCAACGTCGCGGCCTGTGCATGAGTAGTGCATCGATTCTTATGGATTACGTACATGATATTGTAGGTACCTACTAAAATTGCGTATAGGTACCAAAAAGTAAAATCCTCATTCAAAAATTTGCATTGTTCTTCGGTAAAAATTAAACTTAATTTAGATACTTTTGTACAAAGTTAACTTGAAGTTAACACGTTCGTTTTAATAAAAAATGTAACTTATTAAGTTAAAAGTTAATTTAAAAAAAAAGTAACGCGTTAAGTAACTTAATTAAAATTAACTTAACTTTTTAACTTAGTTTTAACTTTTAACTCGTTAATGCCCAGCCTTGGTAAAATTAATGATGTCTAGGTTAAAAGTATATAGTATTTTATTCAAAAATTAATACGTTTTCTGACATACCTAAATGAGAATATTTTTCGGAATTCACCAAGTAGGTCGTTTATCTACAATATTATTATTACTATTATTATTACTATTTGTTAATTATTTAGATACAAATTTTATATTTGTAATATTTTACATTTCGATTAGGTACTTTTAACTTTATAATCCGATTTGTACACCTGCTGATTGTGCTAATTTACAAGCAGAATATTTAGATCTTTTTTCTCCGTAGTCGAGTGGTGTTAGAATAATAGTTTACGCATAAACATTTTTTACAATAATATGTAGTTATCACTATTAGGTTTAAAAAGTGTTCTTAGCCACGTATTGTCTGCTGTTAATAATTTAGGTATTTGGTTCTATACAGATTTTCAATTTTCGACAAATATGGATATGATGAATAAAAAAATTTTATAAATTTTAGGATTTATTAAACATAGTTATCCAGGATTCTTATGAATAAAAATTCGATATCGTTTTTAGTTTGATTAATTCTGGGTTTTAACTAAAATCGCGTTCGCATCGCTTGGTTTATCTTGGTTTATACATCGGTTGTGTGGATAATTCGTTGATAAATATTGATTGCATTTGATTTCTGATTTTATGTTTCTGTATGTTAGTTAAGTTTTGAAAAAATGGGTGAAGTGATTTTACAAATAACATGTCTTCGTCGTCTGGTGTAGTTTGGTATTTTTTATTTGATTGCAATAATGCAGATAGCTATTGTGTTTCGAGTTTTAACAATCCATCTTCAAAACTTGTGTTTGCCTGATTTTTCTTCCTTTTTTTTTTGAAGAAACTGCTTGTGTAGCTGAAATATCTGCTTCATTCGAGGTATTATAAGTCAATACTGACGAAACACTTGGAATACTGACATGAGAATCTGTTTCGGTTTCAGATACAGGACTTTGGACATGTTCAATATTGTCATCATTTTCTTCAACTTCTGACTCGTTTTCTTCGGAAACATTTCCTTCTGTGTCTCTAGGTGTTGTTGTATCTTTTAAGAACAACATAGATTTATAATAAATCCATTTTCCTATATATATTTCAGCACAGTCTTGTTGATCTCCAGATCTGCTTTTTTTTACTTTTTTTACTTCTCTCAAAAACGTGTCTCTAAGGTTCTTCCATTTTTTTTTAGCGTCATCTTCTACAAAACACATTTATAATAACATAAGACATCTAGATGTAATATAATATAAATAAAACAAAATATTGAGTCTGATGTCTGACTGGCTTAAAATTACCTGCTGTTATTCCAACTAATATTATATTTGATCAACCTATTATAGGTACCTAGCAACAGGATTGGCGTTCAGACAACTATCATTTTCATTCAGAATATCAAAAAGCGCTGTATCAACAATTGTTATTGAGATATGTAAAGCCATTTGGATAGCGCTAAAAAATGAACATATGCCTACTCCAAGTATTAATCTATTTAAAAAGACTGCAACAGAATTTTATGAAAAATGGGACTTTCCTAACTGCGTGGGTAGTATAGACGGTAAACATAATTGAATGCAATGTCCTAAAAACTCTGCAAGTATGTACTTTAACTATAAGCAGTATTTTTCAATTGTTTTAATGGCAGTAGCTGACGCAAATTACCGATTTGTAATGATAGATGTTGGAGCGTATGGAAAAAATAGTGATGGTAGCATTATGAGTAATTCAAATTTTTATACACGTATTGAAAATGGTTCTTTGGAACTTCCAAATGAAACGGAATCGCCTAATACAAGTATTTAAACTCCTTTTGTTTTTATCGGTGATGAAGCTTTTCCATTGAGAAATTATTTAAAGCGCCCCTTTCCCAGAAAACAGTCTCAAGAAAATGAAAAAGCATATTATAATAAAATTACAGGCTTTCCAGAGCTAGGATGACTATAGAATGTGCATTTGGTATTAAGTCTTCAAAATTTCGCATTCTTTTAAAATCAATTGAAACAATAGAAAAAAATGCAGACCATATTATAAAGGCCATTTGTTTGTTACATAACACTATAATTGATTTCGAAAAAAACACGTCAATACAAAACGTACCAGAATCGAATGATACTAATTTACATACGGTTCATAATCAGATGATAGCACTGAATCATGGCGGTAGAGCTAATAATCATGCTTCGCGTACGGCAATTACTATAAGAAACAATTTTGTCAATTTTTTTTATGGAAAATAAAATTTAGTGCGTACTTTACTGTACATATATCTGTCATAATATTATAGTTAATACAACAAGTAGGTAATAAATATTATCATTATCATTATTATAAATATTATAATTCTTATTATATAATATTACCGATACCATTATTACATTTGATTTTGTGCTAAATCAGTCTATTAAATTATGTTTCTAAAATAAAATAATAAAATATTATTATTAATAAATAAATTTAATATACTTACTATCCATATTTGTTCTTTTCGCGACTATATTCCACTCTTTGTCAGCGATAATTCTGTCCCTATACTTTCTATCAAATTTATTCCACAAAACAGTTTTTTTTTGAACTTCGGATATAAGAAGTTCCGTTTGTTGTTCCATGTTGTGTTCCATACAAGGCGTTAAATATTTAAATTAAATTAAAATAATAATAATGTAATAATGATGTGAAATAATGATGAAATAATAATGTGCAGGACACTGTATTCGCGATATCGCGCAATTAAAAACAAACTAATTTGATTATCATACACAAGCGAGCGACGCGAATAAATTCGTTCAGTCGCGCTATCTGCATTTTCGCTTTACGTTGGACATATCCATCTATTTTTATAGATTTGATTATTTCAGTCGTCGCGTTGGTCGTGTCGCGACGCGAATATCGCGTTCGTCGCGTTCACGTAGGATACGCCGTTAGGTCGCTACTCGAAACCCACAAACAGGACGAATGGGATAAATTCTTATTTTCTATCTCCAACGACCCTTCGAAATGCTCCCTCTACAAAATCAATAGGAACCTACTCAACAAGAGACCAGCCAGTCACCCCCTGTTAGGTCCACACGGCCTCGTCTTCTCCGCCAATGAAAAATCAGAACTCCTAGCTGACTCGCTCGAGCGACAATTCACCCCGAACCCCGGCCCTGACCTGCCTGAAATCACTCCTACCATCGATAAAATTAAATCTTCATATTTCACTACCTCAAAGTTTTACACCACTCCCGGCACCGTCCAGAAAATTCTATCCAGGTTACCAAAGAGGAAAGCCCCCGGTAACGACTAAATCTCTAATACCGCTCTCAGGCTCCTACCCAAAAACATGGTCCTAACCCTCACCAAAATAATAAATGGATGCCTCCGCTTCTGCCACTTCCCATCCACCTGGAAGAGAGCATCAATCATAGCTATCCTCAAGTCAGGGAAAAATCCAAACCTACCAGAAAGCTTCAGATCAATAGCTCTTTTGTCGTCCCTGTCAAAAATCTTAGAAAAAGTCATCTTACTCAACCTACAACAAAATTTAATAAATAAAATTAGACCAGAACAGTCAGCCTTCCGCAGCGAGCATTCCACCACCCAACAGCTGGTTAACCTTGTTGACCACATTAGCTCGAACCTTAACAATAGACTCCAAACGGCCGCAGTCTTTCTCGACATCGAGAAAGCCTTTGACCGGGTTTGGCACGACGGTCTTCTTTTCAAAATGGACAAAATGAACATTCCTCTCGGCCTAATCAAAATCATAGAGTCCTTTCTTACAAACAGCACCTTCTGCGTCAAAATTGAAAATCACCGGTCTTCAACTCGTATCATTAAATCCGGAGTCCCCCAAGGTTCCTGTCTTGACCCGGCACTCTACCTAATTTTCACTAATGACATTCCGACAATCCCCACAGCTAAAATTTACCTCTTCGCGGACGACACAACCTTCTCTGTTAGCAACAATAACTCCAATATCGCTACAATCCAGCTTCAGCGCCAATTAAATCTGGCATCCAAATGGTTCTCCAAGTGGAGACTGGTAGTAAACGCTTCCAAAACTGTCTCAATCATGTTCAGCCGGAACAGACCCCAAACCGTCAGCTCACCCTCAATAACTCACTCCTTCCTTGGTCCAACAGCTGCAAATACCTTGGCGTAATTATTGACCGCCAACTAAACTTCTCCAAACATATCGAAAACATAGTCCGTAGGGCCACCTACACCAGAGGCACACTATATCCTATAATAAACCAATGCAGCCCTATCCCAGCAAAAACTCGTCTTAATATTCTAAAACTCTACGTCCTACCCATCTTATACTACGGGGGGAGGGCAGCATGGGCGCCGTTCATCTCCCCCAGCAATTGGCGTAAAATTGAATCGGTCCAAACGATAGGTTTAAGAGTCATAACTGGCCTACCAACCTATGTCAACAACAAATCTCTTTTAAACTCAACCCACTCTCTCCCAATCCAAACTTCGATCAACCACCAAGCCAAAAATCTCTTCACTAAATGTTCCCAATCTCGCTTCAAACACATCAAATCCCTGGGCCACTCCTCAGTCCCCGTTCCATCCCCTGCAAATAAAATTATACCTAGGCCACTAAACTGGGTAAATTACTAGATCACCAAATCAAACCCCCACATACCACACACTAGTAAAGGCTCGAGCCTGGCATAGACCCTTACGGTCGTCACCCATGCAAATGCAAATTTTTTTGATGTGAATGCAATTCCGGTGGAGAGGAAGGTACCTCTGCTTATCACATGTATTGGCGAACCGGCATATAAATTGTTAAAGGATTTATGCGATCCAGTTTTGGACAGAACATGGAGTTTCAATGAGGAAGACTGAATGGACAGCAGCTACGGTAGCAGCAGTATCGAATGTGGTTAAAGAACAAGCAATATGTTATTCTTGTGGATTGGGTAATCATAATTTTTTTATATGTAAATATAAAAGTTATAAATGTAAGTTATGTAATTCAGTGGATAAATAGGTGGGTATGTATGCAATAACATAAAAAAATATTAAATACTAAATAGTAATTTATTTATTATTATTATTTTAGTGTATTTAAGAATTATAAATAACTTAAATAAATAAATCAATTCTGTTTATAGTTCATAAGTTCAAAAATTAAAGTATATCAATTATAAATTTTAAATACTCACCATTAACGTATCAGGATTAGAATTCGATTTGAAGTATGTACCTATGAGTTTCAAAACAGAAGATCATCGACTCTTTCAGGTGATAGTCTATTTCCTTTTTTTTTTTGCGATGACTGTTCACTAAATAAACGTTCACAAGGAACACTATAGTATAGCAGCCACTACACTTGGGTATTTTTCGGCTAATAAAATGATACGGCCGAATATTTTGTTTCGTTTTGTTTCTACCAATCGAGAGGATTTCGATGGTAATAGGAATTTCTATATTATTAGGAATATTTATTTTCAAATAACTAATATTTTTTTTATTAATATTGTCTTTAATATTTTTTGTCCGTCTCGTCGACTATAGGTTCTATGTCGTTCTGAATCCCGGTCAATTACAAAAAATAAATTATTTATAAAAATATCGCGATATTTTCGATAATTCTGTTTTGATATCTCGATATCGTGTCTATGGGAACTATCGGTATCGTTGGCCAACGCTATTATAACATCGGTATAATGTTTAAAATCGTTTTTCTCTAGTCCGCGCAATAATATGTGACGCAAGCGCGCGGGCTCGGGATTTCATATCCACCACCGCGTCGTCCGTCCGACCCTGCGGCCGACTCGCGTTACCGTTAAATGGAAACGGAGAAAGAGGCGTCGGGCGCGCGCGAGAGGGACTATATATTACGACGATGACTACTATATATATATTATAATGTTATGTTTGTACATGTAGTATATATATATATATATAACAGTAAATACAGGGATTTCGTTATGTACACGGACGGTATATATATATATACACAAGATATAATATATTTGCGGTTGAATGTGCCGGCGGGGTGTAAATGAAAAGCGAAATTAGCCAGACAAACGAGCTCTGATTGGTGGGGCGGGCCCTACGGATTGTGCACAGTTGTACGGCATTAACGTCGTATATATACAGACGCGAATTATTATACGTGTGTATTATAATATATTATACGTTATAGCTGTGTAACACGAATTGAGTTTTGAACGATCCCTTTTTGGCCGACCGTCATCGTAAAATATAATGTATATATTATTATTGTACATTATCGCAGATATACGCTCGGTGGCGAATTCGCTGTCATATTATAATGCAGCTAAGGTATACGTCGATTCCATCAATTTCCTTCGCCTCTCCCCATTTTCCTATATATATATTATATACAGTATGATCGAAAAGTCGCGCACATCAAAATAGAAGTGTTTCTAAATAGTAGTTGTGATAAATTATTTTTATCGGTTATTTCAAAATAACACTACGGGTATTCCCGACATTTAATCTAGACGTAATTGTAATATGTATTATGATGATACGATGATTTTAGTAGTGCTTTGATTATTGCTCTGTGAACACGTCGTTTTCCCAAGAGCAACGTGTGTTTATTGTTGAACAGTGGACAACAATGGAATTGGAGAACTTGACCGCGTTTTTTTCAGTGACGAGGCATGGTTTCATCTGAGTGGATATGTGAATAGTCAAAACTCTAGAATTTGGTCCACCGAAAATCCACATGTCCTTCACGAAACCCCTTTGCACAGTCAGAAAATTGGAGTTTGTTGTGCCATATCACGTCGTCGAATAGTGGGCCCTATTTTCTTTGAAACAACAGTGAACGGTGTTGTATACCAAGACATTATAACACAATTTATTTCGTTGCTTGAAATCAATGAAGGAGATTGTTGGTTGCAACAAGATAATGCCACATGTCATACATTCAATGAAACAATGAATTTTTACGCGAGTTTTTTGGCGAGCGTATCATATCCAAAGGATTATGACCCCCCCCCCGTTCTCCCGACTTAACACCTCTAGATTTATTTCTATGGGCCTATCTTAAAGGAAGGGTTTATAAAAATAGACCACAAACATTGGATGAACTGAAGAGTAACATAACAACGGAGATAAACTTAATCAATGTAAGCGTATTGCACAAAGTGGCCACAAACGTGGTAAAACGGATTCGTGCATTAATGAACAAGGCAGCCATTTTGAGTATTTATTATAAAACACATTAAATGCATATGTATACATTAATTTCGAATATTTTTGTATTTGTGTTTATAAATAAAAGTAAAAGTAATTCAATAAAAATACTATTAACAAACACATTCATTTTGACGTGCGCGACTTCTCGATCACACTGTATATTACATAATATACACTTGGATTTGTTACACTCTATATTGTATTGTATTGTATTGTATTTCGTCCGTTGTTTGTCATCGCCACTCCGCGTTCAAACCCTCATACGACGCCAATCCTCGCCCTCCCGGTAATCGCGACGATATTAATTTTTAGCGGCTTTTCAACGAACGTTTACCCTCGCTGCGCCCTATATAATAATATTATAGGATATATATATATAGCATATAAATATATATATAAATTATAACGATATATTTATTTTATTTTTTATAAATACCTATATAAGGTTGCAATACTTCAAATACATACAATAGTTAAATAATATATATATAGGTACACATGTGTTACTGTTATGTATGCATCTTATTACCATCGAATACTATATATGTGGTTAGTATTAAGTTGACTTTATTAATATAAAAGATACATAATGTATAAAATACACAAGAGTGTAATAGCATGGTTGTATAAACTGACAACTACAAAGTTAGGTTAAATATTGATGATAACATAATCATTGATAATATAGAACAGTTACTACGAGATAACCAGGGATGTAGTCGTCAATTTTTTAGTTTTAGATTGGTGTAATTTCTCCTTAGCCAGTCGCACATTTTTTTAGGAATATTCATGGAGGGGGTACAACCTACCTGGTACCAATTACCGCATAGATCATATTATCACTTACCAGATAATGATTATAAAATATAATATGTACCTAAAACTAAATTTTTTTTTAAACAGTACTACGCGTTATACGTATTTGTCAGTGGACCGTCAATAATCATTGGTCCAAACTCCAAGTAGTAAGTGCTAAGTGTTCGATCGTATACCCGAGTATCAAATAAAAAAGTATTGTTATACGCACTAAAGAAAAAATCGAGAAGTGGGTATACGCCGTATACCCTCCACTACATCCCTGGAGATAACATTAATAATAAAATTTTTTATTAATAGGTATGTATATATATATAGGCAAACGCCATACGGTTTTTGTAAAGTGGAGAACGGGTATAATTGAATACATAACATTCTTGTAACAAAAATATAAGAGGATTGTACAATGCAAAATATTCAGGGCCAAATATCAACATTACTATACCTGTTATTTAAAGATCACGTAGATCGGGTCAAGGGATCATTCGTTAGGAAATTTTAATGGTAAGTCGGAATGTGGAATGACTTCTGGGCAGAGCCGTAGCGAGATTCGATAGCACCCTTGGCAAAGAACCGAATTTCCGCCCCTAAATTGTTAACAAGGAAAAAAGGTCATAATTTTTTTTGAGTTGCGTCCCCCATTCCTTAAAAATCTAGTTAATAAACAAAAAAAAGAAAGTCATCAACTTACTTTTACAAGATTTTGCCCGTCGAATTTTCGTCCCCTCCCCCAATCTAAGAAATTTATAGGGATAGATATTATTGAATTTCGATTTTTGCGCCCCCTTATTTGCTGTTGCGCCCTTAGCCTGGGTCAGTTTTGCCAAGCCCTCGCTACGACTCTGCTCCTAGAATATTGTATGTATCCTTGGAATCCGTAAGCTTATTCGCTCAAGGAGCTGTGGTGAGTAAATCTTACCATGTAGTATAAATCATGTATGAAGTTTCGACCATATTCTTTAGACGCCTGCTCTCAATCGAACTAAGTTTGAAAACATTCATGACTAGATCAAAATGATGGTGTGGTCGATCGATTCCCAGTAAGAAACCCTCGCATAACTGAGATATCGTTTTTGGACCCGTTCAATTAATCTGATTGCGACATAAAGTGAAGGGTTCCAAACTATATTCAGCCGTAATCTAGAATAGATCTTACTAGTGTCCAATAAAGGGTTAATAAACATGGAGTCGAATTGAATTTAATATATTGTGCGTTCGCATGAACCCAAGAAGCCTTAAGGCCTTACAAGTAATATATTCGATATGTATGTGATCTGAAGGATAGTGTATGGGGTATATATGAATCTTAAAGCTTTAATCTCAAAAATTCGATTTAAAGGTGAGTCATTAAGCTTATCAATAATTAAATAACCAAATAATTAGTATAATTATAATGATGTGAAAGTTGGAAAAAGCCGTGATTTTTTGTGTTATGGGTGGGAACATGGAAGGAGATTAAAGATTAGGTCAGGTGAATCAAGGGGGCCATTAAGAAGGGATATATAATATAAAACAATGGTACATATAGTAATGGTATATGGTTATAAAGAATATAAAGCGTATAAATGTATTTTATGCTCTTGTTGTTAGTACTCAGATATTATATAATTATATATACGTAGTTCAGTGCCATCTTATATATAATCTTATATCATGGTTGTAAGTAGGTATATATACAGCTTTGGCGTATAAATTTAGACATCAGGATATACGGTCTACACGGAGGCATTGGTTACGATTTAAATATAAAAATAAAATACTTGCTTTTTTATGTGTTTAATGCACGATATTATAATAATTATATTATAGTTCATACATTTATCTACATCGATAATTTTTTGGGAGGACTTTTACCCGCTTCGAGATGATTGAAAAATACATCTAGTCCAGCTTGTACTTTTCGCACAAAAGTAAAAGACCACAAACTTGAATGTTGAACTCCTATCTCAGTATTTAATCTTCTACTAGCTGTTTCGGCGTGATTATTTGTTCTATCTTCGTCATTCAAAACTCGCTGATATAAGTTCCAAAGATCAGGTGAAAATAATGCAGCCCGACGACCTCTCTCGTTTCTATTAACAATCCTCCAAACATAGTAGTTCTCATACCAGTCAACCAAAGGCTTAAGGTTGCAACCATTTTTAAGAAACTTAAAAAGTTAACTTAATTTTTATAATTAGAAGAAAAACCCTGATAAACCATGTATTTCATGTATTTCATTATATTAGGACAATTTTATTAAGACTATTTGCTAATTGCTATTTAATAATAATCAGTATACTATTAGTAGATAATTGATATTCAAATCGTGAAATGAGGGAGGTGGTAAATTTATACCGAGTGAATGCTCATACTTGGAAATGGCATGTTACAAGTTCTAAAAAGTTGGTTACAAATAATTTCGAGTGATTTTATAAACTTAGAGGGGACTGGCTCCACATTGATAAAAGTAGTAATAAATCGGAAACGATGATGTTATATTCATATATATATATATAAATGGGGGGCTACCGTGAAGTTAAAAATTGGCTGTATCTCGTAAACTATATTATGAGGTTACAAATTATAAAAAAATGTCCATATAAATTACAATTTTTTTTGAAACAATAATTGTGTAACATAAGGGGGGAGACTAACTTCACACCAGGGGCGTACCTGTGGGGGCATTCCCCCTCCCCCCGTGGGCCGTATATGTGTGTATGTTATTTGTTTTTATAATTATTTTGAAACTTTTTTTGATAACAAAAGTAGTAATAATAACATTACTTTTATTACATTTTACATTACATTATTAATATGGCTACACTGATTTGTTGATACATTGCAAATTTGTTTATCCTTTCTCAACACACATCAAGAAATGCAAGGAAGAAAAACGCTCACATTTTGAAAAATATAAGTGGCTGATTTATTCAAAATAAAAAAATGGTTTGTTTTGTAAATTTTGTGTTTTTTTCAGCAATAAAGGTGGCAATGACAATAACGTGGAATTTAAAAAGCTAGTAAATTAACCATTAAACAAATATGCAAAATTGTTAAGAAAAGATGGTGATTTAGAAAAACACAATTCAAATTTATACCATATAAATGCTTTAATATCTGCTTCTGATTTTTTGAACTGTTATAAAGATCCACAAAGGGAAATAATAAATCTTGTTAACACCTCAAGAATGAAGCAAGTTATAGAAAATAAAGAGAGACTGAAACCAATTATTGAATCCATTATATTTCTTGGCCGCCAAAATATCTCATTGAGAGGGCATAACGACTCGGGAAATTTATTTGGTGACAATGCAGATAAAGAAATCAAAGAATTTATTTCCCCGGTTACTATAATAAAGGTAATTTTCGAGCACTTCTTAGGTACAGAATATTATCAGATGACACTATAATTGAAAATCATTTAAAGTAAAAACATCAAAAGCAACATACATAAGTCCAAAAATTCAGAATGATATTTCATTTTTATCATTTTGTTTTATAACATGCATTATATTATATTTAATTTTTAAAAAGGTATAAAATAATAAAATAATAATTTAAAAGGTAAATAATAGGTAGGTAAAGCTTTCTGACTAATGACTAAAATACCTATTGATTTAATTAATTAAAAATATCTTATTTTAATGTATTTAAATGTTTTATTTAAAAAAAAAATATAATAGAAAACATTTTTATGGCCCAATTCCCGTGTCTATTAATAATGTCCTTGCTGTTGTGACATTACTGATAGGGTGCAAAATACATTTCGCCCTCTCTATAAGAAGGGCCTAGCTAGGTACGCCACTGTTTCACACACGGGAAATTATGGACAAAATAATACTTATACCTATATAACTTATTTTTACAAATTAAGTGTTTTTATATATATATATATATATATATTAATTAAAATATATTTATATTTATAATAATTATTATTATATGTACGGTTTATCTAATGAAAAACACATTAATATATTCTACCCGTATAATTGTATAATTTAATTTTTGTGTTTAAATCATTTTCAACGGAAATTTAAATAAACTCTTCAATAGACTGATTTTCGAGTAAATGAGGACTTTATATAGTTTATGCGTGCAATTACTATGTAAATTGAATACTCCGCATGATATTTGTGATTGCCAAGACTTATGAAAATGGGGCATTTTACCATGAACAATAAAGGCTGTATAAATTATTCAAATTTCAACACCACGTATCTAAGTGTATATACGAAATGCCCGCTGTTCAGTTTAATGAACAATTTACATTTTTATAAACCAACTGAGTGTACAATAGTCAGACAAAATATATTATACATAAGGTGTTTTGTTTGGAAATTAACAAGGCGGCAAAAGAAAACATAATTGTAGGCAAACAATCAAAGTAAAAATTCTTTCAAAATTATGATAATATTTTTTTATTTATTTTTTATTTTTGTGTATATATAATTTACATTATATATTTTGAATTTATATGTCATATTCGATGCCATATTGTAATCAATACAATGACATAATATGTAATCTATAATAATATATACCTACTCATGTTATATATACTTATATAATACACCGATAATATTATATATTAATTAATTATAATTGTAATATAATATTTCATAAATTTGATATTTATTTATAATACGTAGGTAGGCACCTATAAAGTTATAATGAATATTGTAATGTATACCTGTATAAAGAAATTGGTTATTATTGTTTATAATTATAATTTATAAGCGAATGAAAATGTGTAGGCAACTATAAGAATAGTAGAACTATTATGATTTAATTGTTCTTGGTTAGATTATTATGATTGGTATATTTTACATTTTAAAAATTTGATTTTGAATTCACATTTTTATTTTTTTAAGTTCAATATAATATTTCAATAATCTCAATTTTTCGAGAAAGTAATACCTACTGTATAGTTCTCATATGATAGGTAATAGTAATAATATGTAGTACCTACGATTAATTGTTTATTAATTAAATAATAATTAGAATTAGTCTGGAATATCGAATATATATTAGATACCTGTTGCATCTACTATGTAGTAATTACTTTTATTAAGTGAGCATTGGCGGTTGGAAGCGGCATATTTTTTTGTTGATTTAGACCTAAATGCCTGACAAAATTTAGTGTACTTGAAATGTTCCTATAATCCTATTTTAATTCTATAAAAAGATTTGAATTTATTGACTTCTTTTCTAGGTTACTGAGGGAACCAATTTTTGATATTATATAATTAGAAGTATGTTAAAATGTACATTAAAAACGTCAAAATTTATTTACTTTTATTTCTAAAAATTGAATCATTCAATAAAAAATAATATAACCCACACATATTATTATATTATAACCACAATAACCCAGCAAAAAGACTGATCAATAAAAATGTGTTTACAGAACTAAAATCGGAATATCCTAAGTATCGTTAATTTTTTTAACCATTGATAAATTGACAGGTGATATACCTATATTACTACTGTAATAATATTTGTTGTGATTTTATAATGTCATGTGAACTCTTGTAATGAGGTTCGCGCACTGCGGGAATATGATTCGATATCGTGGGTAGTGAGCACTCTGTACTATTGTGTCTAAATCGGTATAGGTAGGTACATCGTAAAAACAAATATATATATAAAGGTACGGCCACACTGAACGCGATTTGCGGTGCGAGCGATTTATTTAGCGATTTTTACGTTTTTGGTGTGGCCACTCCCGCGTTTTTATTGTCATATCAAAGTAGGTTAGGTTGTTACATTAGTCACATTAGTTGTTTCAGTCGTCGAGATGACATCATACAAATCGAATCTTGTACGTAAAATACTTTTATCTGAAAGTTGTGCTTCATTAGAAGCTAAAGTTGAATTATTTAAACAACGATTATGGGTGCATGAAATAAATAAACATCGAGAAACTGAAGGTGAATTTCATACACTCTATTTAATAAACTCCAAAATCACCCGGATAATTTTTTTAAATACTGTCGTATGGACGAAAACACCATCAATTTGATACTCGATGCTATCCGAGAAAGAATACAAAAATCGGAAACCAATTTCAGAAAACTTATATCTCCAGAGGAAAGTATACCATATACCATCAATATTCATCTCGAGACTTAAGTTGGACTAACACTGTTGGATAATGGTTCTGTTTTTATGTTGAGCATGTTTAGGTTTCCAAATCAGTTCTTTCATGAAAATTGCTGATGTCAACTTTTCCGACTGGACGGACATGGTGATTGAACAACGATTACAAAGCGATTAATCGCAGAGAAACAAACTATTTTGATTTTGACGCGATAGAAGCGATTTATTGCAAAACGCAAATCCCAAAACGCGCTTTATGTGGCCATGTCATAACAATTCTATAGTTTTGAAAAAATCGTAGAATCGCTAAATCGCTAAATCCCTAAATAAATCACTTGAATCGCAAATCGCGCGCGTTCAGTGTGGCCGTACCTTAATTCCTCGAGTCCAGAGCTTTTCAACAAACTGTTTACATGTGTGTTTTCATACAATTTATTACCTATTTTTTTCTATGTACCGGAAGGAATGTAGGTATATATATATCTAATGATAAAAAAAAACGCATTATAAAACCAATATTAATGATTAAAATTGAAATTTGTTTTAAAAGTTCCAAAAGTTGATAGGAAATGTATAAACAAAATACATTGCACATGGAATTTAAAAAAAAAATCACTAAATTACGCACACGAATTTATTTAATTTTTCTAGTATACCTATATTTTATATTTTTAGGTACCTATATAGTCTAAATTTACTAGGTTAATTCACTTTTTTACTATTTTTAGGTCTAAATCACAAAATAGTAGAAATTCGTACAAAATTACGAAACGATTTTTTTTTTTGTCAATCGTGAAGACTACTGAGTGTGTTTGTGAGTGTTTACCACAAAAGTTGATTCTGGTAACCGCCAAGATACGAGGCAGACAGACATAATATTATACCAGGGATGGGCAACTCAAAGTAACTAGAGGGCCAATTTTTGAAACTTAAAATGATGATCGCGGGCCAGATATAAATAGTTGTTTTTTTGCCATTATTACGACGTGAAACAAATTCATTTATATATTTTATGACCATGATAATATAAGAATTATAATATCTAAGTTTAATATATGTTTTATTATTGATAATTTTTCTAAGATAAAATTGACCTAGGTAATTTTACTGTATATTTTGAAGTGAATTGAACAGTAATTTTTTCGACGATAAAAATCTGGGCCGGACAAAAAAGGACGGCGGGCTGGATATACAATACCGGATAATTCGATATTTTAATATTAAAAAAAAAATATATATATATATATATTTATTATATATAAAATCAATGATCAATGGAGGGAACTCTCCCTGCAACTATTCTCTTTGCGAACGTCCTTGCTAATGTGATGTATACTATATACTCGTATATACAGAGTGTTACACGAAGACCTGACAAATGCAATTTTTTTGTAATAATTACTAGAACTCTGCGCTAGGTACATAAATAGCTATAAATTCTTATATTTTAGATTTTTTTAACAATAAAAATAAAAAATTTTTTCTATAATAGGTATTATAGATGGCCATTTTATAAATAAATTAAAAAAAAAAAAAATTCTGGTTTTAAAACTATTAATTAGGTTATACCATTAATTTTTAAACAATATTATTACAGTTTGTTGAAATTCAAATTTATTTCTCGTTAATCGACATTACAGCGATGTAAAAAAAATTATTATTTCCTTAAAATTGATGATACGATTCAATTGAAAAAAAATATTATGATACTAAGAATGTTATCTTTTCATGGAAAAATCAATTTACGTTATTTAGTAGGTACTCGGCGCGCTATTTATCATCAATGAAAATAATTGAAATTTTAGTAAACTCGGAAAAACTGTAGAAAATCGACGACTTGATATCGATAAACATTTCTAACACCAACATGTTTTTTTTTAAAAATTAATTAATAAAATGGCTATATTAGATTATAATATATAAGGAAAAAAAAAAAAAAAAAACTTAAAAATGTACAACAGAACAGAAAAGTTTTCGCATTTGTCGGATCTTCGTGAAACACTCTGTATATATACGTGTGTGTGTGTGTGTGTGAAATAGTGCAATATATACCAGACGTATCTAAATATATAATATACACACGACATTTTCGCTATAAATAATACGGTATCTGTATAAATAATATAATAATATGATACAATATCGTGTATATATACAGCATAGCGCGCGCCTTAAAGTGGTTCAATTATATTTCATTTGTGGGAGATATAACATTATAGCGTACAAGTGGCCTGCGCAGAAGTCGCCGTTTTATTCGTCGGCAACAGTTTCCACGGTGTATATAATTTGGCTACTATTATATTATTCGGGCGCGCACGTGGCTTTGTGGCGGCGGCGGCGGCGGCGGTGGTTTTCTACGCGCGTGTTTTTGTATATACACCGGGAGCTAATCAAGCGCATAAAGTGTCCTAAGGGCTGACGGACATGGCGTATCATATACAATACTGCACGCGTATAATGCACATTATTATTGTATATTATTACAGTCGGTTGTCTCTCTGTATATTTGAAGAGGCTTATTTTGTTCGCGCACAATAACACACTTAATAGAGCCGCTCGCCCACTGACCGTATATATATATATAATATATGTATAAGCATATACGATGCGCATAATATTGTCGCTGTATACACCGTGCTGTAGTAGTTCCGCCCCTGCAGGGTATCTCGTCCATGTTGCAGTATATAATATACCTATAAGTACACACGCCATACGTTTGTATATAATAATCAATGGTTATACCTATATCCAGGCCCGTATTTACAAAAATTGCCGCCAGGGGCAATATAAAATTTGCCAACCCGCCCCCCCCCCTCAAAAAAAAAAAATTGTGTTTTGATAGTGCACAATTGTTTTTTCTTTTTTTTTTTTTTCATTTTTTGTACTTCACACAAGGCTGAAATAGTTATAAATTAAATAATTAATAATTTAGGTAATATAAATAAAAAAAACAATACGAAAAATTTTTTAGATGTAAAAAACCTAGGTAATTCAACAGTTAAAATCACATACCTATAATATGAAATATAAATGGCATTTGTAAATGGTACATAGTTACATAAATATAGAAACCATAACACTCAGACATAACCAATATCTATTATAATCTATTAAAAAACACAATATTTACTTTTAATTAAAAAACCCTAATCCTAAAAACCAATAGTTTCTCTGTATTTTTCTGTTGAATCATTTCTGTTAAGAATAATAATTCTATATTTTTGTACAAGTATAGTTAAATAAAATAAAATCTTAACTAGGAAATATCAATATCCCTCAACTCTCAAGAACATAATATTAAGAATTAAAGTCCAGATCTAGAACTTATTATTACTAATATGGTACTTACCGTTTGATTTTGATGAGTGTAATCGTCAGTCGTTACTTCATTAGTTACTCGTGAAATGTGAATTAGGTATCATGAAAATTATTTTTAACATTTATCACGTGCCAATTTTGAAATACCAACAAGTTAAAACCATAACGTTTACTACTTATTTTTACGTTTACAACATCAATATGTTTTGACAAACGACTTGATAACGAATACGAACTGTTTAATGATTTTAAATCGTGCGGTTGTATTATAGTATATTCTCATAGTAATATCCACAGATATATAAAAATTTTCATATCAGTTTCAGTGGCGGATCTAGGATTTTTTCATGGGGGGGGGGGATATAAAAATATGTGTGTATATATGTGTAAAGTTTTAATATTCTTTATTAATAGATTAAATTATTCATAAAACAAAATTTAGTTTTCTGGAAGACCGTGCCATTATATCAATTACTTCATCGGGTAATACAGGTGTTGTCCTATGAACAATCAACATGACAAGTCCATTCAGTCCCTTCTACATTAAAAAAAAAAAAAAAATAGAAAATAAAAACATATTAAAATGTACTTATCATTTTATATATACCTGACCCATAGAATTTCTCAGATAAGTTTTTAATCGTTTCAATGTCGGAAAAGATCTCTCCGGGGTAGCAGTTGAAACTGGTAATGTGCAAAGAATTATAAGTAATTTATGACTATAAGGAAAAATGTGTTTATCACATAATGAAAGTGCATCGATAGTAGTTTTGGGGATTAAATTAAGTCTTAAAAGTTTTGTTTTCCACAACTTTAATTCTGCTGTAGCTGTTGTAATATTATGATCTACCAATGGTGTATAAAATTGTAATACATTTTAAAAATTTTATAATTATTATTAATTGTATAATATATATATTATTATTTTACAATAATTAGTAGTAAATAAACATTCAAAGCTTATACAATTTAATTATTATTATTAGATATACAATATTAAAATAAAAGTATCAAATTTACCATAAAAAACTTATTTGTGAATATATTTATTAACTTACCAGTAGTTTTTCTTCATCATTTAAATGACGATCAATAAATAAAGCTATGTCATTATTTCGTGTAGTTATATCAGAGTAGCTCATGCAATTTGTTTTAGTCTAGCAGATAATATAGGTACAAGTGTTATTACAATACTACTAAACTGTAAAACTCAAGATTTGAAAAGTAATTTTAACCAATACCAATAAAAAATTTAAAGTGAAGGAAAGGTATAGCAAATTACTTAGATATCTGCTTATATCAATTTGAAAAATAAAATAAAAAATAACTTACATTTGTACAACCATAATTTTCTTCTGCATTGGACTGTCGCTGTTCAGTAACATGAATTTTTCTGGGATTACCAGAACCCGATTGTGTAACATCACGATCAGGTGAATTTTCTCGTGGTGGTGAATTTGAAACTTTTCTTTTGAAAAATTGTAATATTGACGAATTTTTATTTTTTTTATTGGAAGTAGGATCCATGGTTAATATAATAAAAAAAATCCTAACTTTACTTACCAGAGAAATCGTATTCTAGGTCCATTATTTCCAAAAAACTAAGTGATGGTTTTTCTTCATCGTCGGTTATTTGTTATTTGGATTAAGAATGCATTTATTACACATTTTTGGCATCATCATGTTCTTTTATGCAAGTTTTATACAATTTACTTTTCACCTTCATTATAACGTGGCATATGTGTCTAGTATATCTCACCTTTAGAGTAACCTATTTTGTTAAAATCTAACAATTAAGTATTATTAAAGGGTTAAAAAACAATTTAATTAAATTTGAAGTTTCAGCGCTTAAAATTACAAACTTTGTTACATATTATAAAAGTTAAAAACAGTGAAAATATAATCAAAATTTCTATTATACTCGTATGTGTATTAAATATATAATAAAAATTTTTTTAAGTGGTCGAAAGAATTTGAAAACTGTATTATATTAACCAATCAATGTAGTGACATAATGAATGCCATATTTGCAAATGGTTTCGTGTTGTATTTTCGATTGTTTTCCTTCAAGCAAAATAAATTTAATAGAACAGCTATGAAAAATTAACTTTATAAAGCACCAAAAAATAACAATATAAAATTAGATATTATAAAAGCTGTATATTTGACAAAGTTTTAAAATATCATTTTAATATATTATACGCTGCAAGGAAGACGAATTAAAAAAAAAAATCATTATCTTAAAGAATATATATTATACCAACGCGATTAATATTTTTCATTAGCGAGATGTTAAAGTTATAAATATTATGATAACTTCAAATTATGTTAATTTTTTAATTTTTACAATTATTATTTTAACAGTCACTGTCGAAATAGTGGCAAAATAATATGTTCATTTAAAATATAATATGTTATTTATATATAACTTTGTAAATTACTTTTGAAACATTTTTACTAACAAGTACTATGGGTAAGTACTAGATTTTCATATTAATATAATAACTATTAATGTAAAATTTTATTGAAATACTCAAATACTCCTATGTTCTTTTTATTCTGCTAATGAATTATATGTAATTCGTGTACAAGTACACTGTACAATAAATTATGTAATAATGAAGATTAAAAATTAAAATATAAATAATTATAATAGCTTTTTAGTTTTTAACTAAGGATAGCGATGGACGAAACAACCATTAGTTTTCCAATATGTTCTTTTGTGTTTACATATGTACGAATACTTATTAAAATAATTAAATGATAGTCCTTCTATCGGTTTAAAAACAAAACAGATGATAATTCAAACAGATAGAGTTTCATTGAAAAATCAAGAAAACTTTATTTATCACATGGTTATAAATTATATTTATACTTTTATAATTAAACAACATTAAATATACTATGTAAATATTAGTTTATGCAGCTTAGTTTTGTGAATAACACTTTTTTAGACATTGTATTATCTGCATATATTTAATATATTATACCAATATCTCTACATAATAATATGTATGTAACCAGTGCTCGAATTGAAAAAATGGAAGAAGGGGTATTCTGGGGCTTTCAATAAATGAGCATCCCTCCAAACTATGTACTCAAACTCGTATACTGTAAAAAATAATTATTAATGGTGCTCTCAAAATACTAAAAAATTGTAGAGGATCTCCATCCCCTGGCGTACCCCTCTTCCAATTCGAGCACTGTATAATATAATATATATTACGAATAGTATGCAGTTTATGAAGAATTTTGAATCTCCTGAATAGATACTGCACGACGCGATGTAGAGAAATCATTAAATGTTGAGTAGGCATATATATATATAATATAATATAATTATTATTTAAATGCGTTTTAAATTTTCATGTGGAATTTATCGTTTACATATTATATATAATAATAATTGGTAAATCATTAACAGTTCTGCAATCGTAAAATTTCGAAAGTGGATGGCACTCATGGTATACTCATGTTTTTCTTTCAGATTTTCCTTCAATTATATACTCGTAGGAATATATATGTATATAACTTGTACATTGATATCAGTTATCAATTATCGATTAGCGTTAGTGCTGGGGCTCTGTAAAACAACGGTGCAACTCTTTGTGTACAGTAATAAATATCATTGACTTGAAAATGGACGATTCGTTTGCGCATATTTAAAATTTTTACTTGACAGACTACGATTAATGTATTTTTGGCTACTTCTGGTGACCTACAGAGAAGTAATTTGTCTTCATTGTTTTTGTCATTGTTTGTCAGTAGTGCAGTTTGTAAAAGGCTTAGTCTCAGTCATTTGTTTGGTTTTGTAGATGATATAAAACTTTTCATACGTGTTGATACACTTGAGAATTGTTGGTGTTTTTAATACGATCTTGATGAATTTGTTTTATGGAGTAAAACCCTTGGCTTGTCTTTAAATACTAAAATAAGTCAATATATTTAATAATATATGTATCCAATAGATTATATATATATTTTTCATATTTCAGTTTTTACTTTTACAAATTTCAAACTCCAGTAATTCGATCAATTTTGAGTTTAAAATCATGGTTTACATATCAAATATGTCTTGAAAAAAATCGGCTAATCTAAAATTACTGTCGATATCAAAAAGTAATTATAAATAGATATTTTGTGTTATTGAAAATATTCTGAAATTGATTTAATTTAATTATTGATTAATAACAAAGAGTCAACTGTGGTCAAGTGGTAAAAACACGTGTTTCGGTGCACGACGTTTCCGGTTTGACTGAAAACATGAAACCAAAGTACCATATATACTACAGCAAAATGATAAAGCAGAATGATCAATGTGAACAATTGTAGAAGCAGCTAGAACTATGACATACAGTAAAAATTTGCCGAAAAATGTTTGGACTGAAGCAGTAAATACAGTTGTATATGTATTAAATCTTATGGGAAATTCAGGTCATTAAGAAAAAATACCTTATGAATTATGGTATAATAAAATACCGAACATAAGCCATTTAAAATTATTTGGGAATGAAGTTTATGTTCACATACCAAAAGAAAAACGTAGAAAATGGGACCAAAAGGGAAGAAAAGGAATATTTGTCGGGTATTCAGAAGAAACTAAAGGATACCGTATATGTTTTGACGGAAAAGAAGTTTTACTAAATAGATTCAAGGAAGCTACAGAAATAGAGATCAAAAATGAAAAAGAAGAGGAAGAAACAACTTCAGAAATGGTAGCTGAAAGTGAAGAAAGTAACAGTGGTGATGAAGAAAATGTTGAAGAAGAACAAAATTTAGACGAATTAAATTAATCAACAGATCAGACTTGAGAACTACCAAAAATAAGACTCAGAGGACAAAATATAGAAAAACCAATAAGATATAGAGCAGAAACATATTATTCAAAATTGAACGATTCAGTTACATATGAAGAAGCTATGACACAACAAAATTAAAAAAATTGGAAAGAAGAAATGGATGAAGAAATGTCATCATTAAAGAAAAATGTAACTTGGAAATGAGTAGATTTACCAGTAAATAAAAGGGCTTTTAATAATAGCTGAGTATATCGAACTAAAACTCAAGAAAAATGGAGAAGTTGACAGATTTAAAGCCAGATTAGTAATCAAAGGCTATACACAGTGCATGGAATAGATTTTCAAGAAACTTTTAGTCCAGTTGTAAGGTATGACTCCATACGAGTAATATTAGCGATAGCAGCAGCCAGAAAATTGAAACTTAGACAATTTGACATCAAGACAGCTTTTTTATATGTTGATCTCGAAGAAGAGATTTATATGAATCAGCCAAAAGGATCCGAAGATGGAACTACATTAATTTGCAAACTACAATGAAGTTTATATGAGTTGAAACAGGCACCTAGATACTGGAACAAATAATTAAAAATATGCTGTTAAATTTTGATTTAAAGGAAACAAAAACAGATGAACTTGATCATTTTCTGGGAATTGAAATCAATCAGAGACCTGATGGCTCAATCTTCATACAACAATCATCATATTACCAGCGCGTATTGGAGAGATTCATTATGGGGGAAGCCAACGCTTTGTGTATTCCTGTAGACCCTCAACACTCATTAGATCCAAATTTGTCAGAATCATCACAAACAGGGGAAGCTCCATACAGAGAATCAGTTGGAAGTTTGTTATATTTAAGTCAAATTACAAGACCTGATATAACATTTGCTGTAAACCTCGTCAGTCGTTATTTAGAAAAGTCTCTGATAATATATTGGAATGCGGTGAAACGTATTTTGAAATATTTAAAAGAAACATTTAACTATGGTTTAATTTATTATTCTAGTGTGAAACTCAAATTGTGTGAATACAGTGATGCAGACTATGCCGGTGATATAACAACAAGACAATTAACATCAGGATTAATTTTCATGATGACCAATGGAATCGTAGCATGATGTTCACAAAGGCAAAAATCGGTAGTACTTTTAACTTCTGAGGCAGAATACGTAGCGCTAAGTCAAGCGGTACAAGAACTAACATGGTTGACGCTACTTACAAGTAATTTTCTGGAGACACAGGAAGAGACACCTGTTTTATATGCGAATAATCAAAGTACCATCAAACTAGTGAAGAATCCAGAATTCCATAAACGAACTAAGCATATCGATGTTCGATATCATTACATTCGTGAGAAGTTTAATGAAGGGATGTTTTCACTGGAGTATGTGACCAGGTGACCAGCAAGGAGCAGTTAGATGACATCTTGCCTAACCAACACCCCGGACAAGATTTCAGGAACTTAGGGAAATGTTAGGAATTAGACATCTAGATATATAAAAACCTGTAAGGGTGTATTTTAAGAAGAAGTGTTGATATTTAACAAGACACCCAGTAGAATTAGTATAGTTAAGATAACACATATTTATAAACATATTGTACGTCTATTGAAACAGTACAAAGGTTGTGACACATTCCATTTATGGGTGGAGTAATACACACATAATTGATTGTTGTATGATTGATAATATGTATATTAGACTCGGAATAATGTAAAATTTATTTATTGTGGCAGTCGAGTTACGGGACCCGTTGCCGCTGTACGTTTTATATAACATACCTACACATTTTTATATTATATATTTTTATTTATTACTTGTCTTATTCTGATATAACCTAATCCATTCAACATAATTAAATAAAGAGAATCGCCTAATTTGAAATTGAAAAATTACGGGACATACGAGACTGGTATTTGAAAATACGTGACAAAAATTATATTTTAAAGTTTAAACTTTTTATCGGGACAACGGGACACTCGACACAAAAACGGGATTATAATATATTATGTTATGGGAGACGTATGGAATCTCTAAGTAAATCTGCGTACCTGCTAACCTAACCACCTCATGGCTCACCTATAACGCCATCTCACCTAATATATAACTTTTTATCTAAAAAGGTTTTGACTTTTGGTACAAACAGTGGTGGCGTTAATAACCGCATGTACCTCTCTACCCGGCTTGACGTCGCAAACGAATAAGCGGCAGCGGGATTCGCGTACAATAACACACTGCTGCTGCAGCCGCAGCAGCAGCACAAAGCGGCCTGGAGTGGTCATTATTTTATTTGTTCGTTTTAAATCGGGATCCCTGTGGCGGCGAGTGGCGTATATATATACCCGTTGCCTCTCGGCATCGTTCGTTTTACATAATAATACATACACATTACACACATATAATATATTTTAATAATTACGTGATATACAACAATAATAAAGACAAACCACCCCCAACAGAGACGTCCTCGTCCCCCCATTTCTCCCCACCATGGTCAGCATCCACTTGTCGACGAAAACTCACCCTCTACAGTGATATACATTATGTACACGTTTCTCCGTGTTTTTATTTTTTTTTTACCCTCATCGTGTTGCTTAACTTTTCATATAATACACTGATGCTGGTTTGGGGGGGAAAAAAAAGTCAAGTGACTTGTATACATTATATTATTATAAATGTACCTTTATATATATATACACACATTGTACTCGTATTCTGTTCTATATTATATATATATAGACGTCCGGTAATGTATTCAGGACAGTGTCGCCATTAAATTTACACGCTATATAATAGTATTACGTGCACGTTAGCAACAATAAATAGTGCGTGTAATGCGTGTGACTTTGAGTGGAATAACGATAGTATTTTTACAATTAAATTATTTATTCCCTGGAAAAATAAAAATAAACCCATTGAAATTGTATACAATTAGGTACCTATATTATAATGGTAATACTCTCTGCGGACTCTGAAATCTATTCACAAGTATTACAAAAAAAAAAATGAAGATTGTCCTAATTTCTCCAAGACCGAAATATGCGCTTCCACTTCAATAAATTACAAAATGATCAAGTTTTGTAACGAGCCTGTTAAACGTAATTACAATCCCAAGTAAGTATACCTACTTATTTAACTTACAGATCATATCAGGAAACTATATAGGCTAAAAATTAAAGACACGAAACAATGTGCTGATAAGTGAATACTTTGTGCACTGCCATAGTATATTCTGTTGCAGAGTATTGCGCCCCCACATGGTAGGGAAGTAAGTACGCATTCCAAAAATATTCATGTTCATCTTAACGAAAACACGATAACATTGTGATAGTCTCTGAAGTCTGACACATTGGAGTCTACGCCGGTTACCTAGTTTTACACTATCAACAGCTCCTAAAAAAATAGAAACATCTATGTGAACATGAACATTTCATCTAGAAAATGATTATCCACAAAATGTATTCATTCACGAGATCTTATTTAGTAATCTTCATTTAAATAATTTAAAATAATGTTAGAAGTGATAGCGAACATTTCAAAATCAATGAAAAAAGGCATAATGAGTGGAATGAATCTACGGTAGATAACCGTAGGTTAGGTATAATAATCAGAACGGCAGATCCCACAATTTCGTTTATGTAACTGAAATACTTAACATCAACAGGAAAGACTAGACGTAATTTTATGGTGTACATGATAAGTTAAGGACCCACTGCTAGAGTTTTGCGTTTTACACTACAAGTAGAACGTTCGAGAAATGCTCAAAATCAAACTGTCTGATATTCTGCGATTTATCACGTGTTTAATTATTGTCAAGCTATCGAGGTCAATCCAAAGTGACCCCATCAAATTCGTTTGTTACCACGCGCATAGAATTTGTAGACACGCACGTTAACGCAAAACGCTTGAAGTGGATCCTAAGCTTTAGGCTCAAATCCCAAAAACCTCCACATGCCTGGTTCTGGTTGTTTAAAAACAATTATTTTTAATTACAATTATATTTATTATTTGTATTTGTAACTTTAATATAATAAAATATAGTTTTCAATTAATTAAGTATCAATGTTATATTTTCATGGTAAAAAACATATTAATAACTATTGATAGTAAAAAAAAAATATATTCATTTTATTAATAATTTTAATAAATTACAAACTATCATACAATTAAAATCAAAAATGATTTACTTAATATATAAATTATTCGGATTTTGTCACTGGAGATTTTGACGGACATAGTTCTGGCAGTAATTGTGCTGCAGGCTACCTTGAATAGATAATTACTTATTATATTATCTAAGAGTATCCTCTAAGGAGATATAACAGCTCTATCGACAATTTCCAGGAGAATGGAGAATAATAAGATTATGTTTTAATTTTAATATATTTTTTAGTTTTCGCATTAAAATACTTATATTTATGTTTGTTTCTTAAAACATGCTATTATAATGAATCTACTTGTCCTTCTCTCACAACTACTTTGGATCAGCCACTCTAGTCCTCCACTTTCACTTAATTTCTATATTATCTACATTATCTTCACTAACACCCAAACACCTCATATTATTCTCTATTACATCATCCTAACTTTTTTTTAGTTTTTCTCTTCCCCTCTTTCCTTCAACATTCCCTTTACTATTCTTACTGCCTCTGTTTCTACCCACCTTAAAACATATCCAAGCCATCTCAATCTATTCTCTCTGATTTTTTTTACTATTGAAACCACTCCTATGTACTCCTCTAACCTCTACTCCAATGGCTCTTAACCTTTTTATGTTTATGACACATTTTTTTATAATAATACATTTTGACGGTACATTTTAGAATAATGTATATAAAAATGATAATGTTAATAAAATATATATATTATTATAATTTATTGTCAATATATTATATTATAAATTATAATTAAATATTTAATGTGATAATTGGCCTTCTTTGCTCTTTTTATAATTTGACTAATACCAGGACAAATAGATGACAGTGCTACTTTCATTTCTTCTTCTATAGTCCTAGGACTTTTTCTTTTATCTTCTTTGGTTTCATGTCTTGATTTCTCTAGATATAATATTTTTAAATTTTTAACAAACGCCTTCGCTTTGGTCATAATCTTCTCCTAATTCATTATTTTTGTTTATCTCTTAACTCATCCCTCTTCTAAAATTTACACTCCTACGTTGCTGATTATGATATCTATCATATACTTTTTGAATGTCCTTCCCTTTCACACCATCGTACAATTCTTTTTCTCATCTTTCTATTTTTGGCTATACATTCCCTGACATGACTCTTCTTCTTAACTCTCGCTTTTCCACAGTTAAATTAATTAAATAATTAATTTTATTCTTACTTAACGTTTGGCTTCCTAATACTATAACTTGTACCACCTTTTCTATATTTATTTTGTTTCTTGTTACATAATTAATTATTGAGTTGTAATATTTTTTTTAAATAAAGGCTAATAAAACAAAAAACATCATTGTAACAATAGATCTCTCGCTCCGCCCTGAATCTAAAAAAAAAAAGAAAGAAGAAAATTATAATAAATAAAAGTTATCACGATTTCGTCCGGATAACAATTATAATCTTAATTATATCGGTAATTATCGCGTATCGATAAACAATTGTTACCACTGTAGATATCGCTTAAACAGTTAACCATTTTTAGTAGTGATACATTTATAACAATTAGTTGGTGCAAACTTAATTAAGTCTCTGGCATTATTATTTTCAATTTATATAACAAAATGAAAATTATAACATATTTTCCGACAATTTACCATTTTTTCGGTAGTTTTCCCGTGTTTAAAGAAAAACTAATGTGAAAATTAAAAATGATCAATTTAAAGATGCCGACAAAATAAAAATGTCCATGAAATAGCTCTTTACCCATAAACACCTTCACTTTTTCTCTACCGAAAAATGTATATACAATACATACATTACACACGTACAAAAAATACATTTTACAGCCAATATTCTTCAATTTATTCAAAATGCTCACTAGCTAGTTAGATGCTTACCCTGTAGACTACCCCGCGCATACGTCCATGGTTCATAGTAGCTAACATGATTTTTTCAAAAATAAAAATCAATTTGGGAATTATTTATTTAATATGTTTAATATATAATAAAATTAATTGAACAAAATAAAAAATGGTAGAATTTTTTGAATATCATTTTTTTGTATTATTATTTAGTTAGTAATTATACTTTAACACTTATTTAAGAATTTTAATTTTAACTTCCAATTAATTTTTGTTTAATATGTATATATTATTTTTAAAATTCATTAATATAAAGGTACTCGTATACCTATTATATAAAATATGAATGTTATATCTCATTTATATAAATATGAAATATATATGTTTATAATACATACCTATATATATTTATGTACCTTGATATAATAAAAATTATTTAAAATTTAATAAACTGATATTTTGTAGAATGAATATGATAAAAGCACAGAGACTTTCCAAGCGTAAAGCACTCGGTAAAAGAATTGCACGTCTGTTGAATGATCTTTGGATTGAGTAATGACGCCGTAAAAAATAACGAGCATCAAAATATAATGTTTCGCCGGATGAATCGCATTATATAATAGCACCGATTTCATAAAAAAAAAAAAAAATATATATAAAACCGTGGAAAATCTCGACTCCATAACGGATATATATTATACTTTATGTTATTATATATATATATATATGCATCCCCTTTTCATTTATTTGTACCTTTTTTCCTTTCATTTTGTTATGATGAATACAGAGCTTCATGACCTATAATTTATTTTCCCATATACAAGTTTATATAACATTTTGCCAGATGATCAAATATAACGAGCTGCCTACTTTCGTTAATTAAATTTCAATATTAATGTGCTGTCGGCTTTTCTCTACGATTTACTACCAAATAGATTATAAAAATGTATATATTTAAAATGTATAAATAATAATTGTGAATCATATAATATTTTTCAAGTGTTAACTAAAATGTATTCATTTATTTGATTCATTATAGGTATTACTAGTAGTATGTATTCATTGTCGGGAAACACATATTATATATTATACAATATTTATGTAGTGTTGGACGTACGGGGAAAGGAGGTTTGTTCAACCCCCCCCCCCCCTGAAGACTGAGGTAATGCATAAAATATTTTTTACGAAATAATTTTCAATACATCCATGGCCTATTCCATGTATTCGACGGAACTCAGGTTTTTAGTTACTTATCACACCATTAAATAATATCCTAAATTCGACAGTAAAAAAATATAAACATTTTCCACCCCATCGTGGAGAAATTCTAGATCCGCCACGTCACGACACCACTGTATATAGATTATACAATATATATATATATATATATATAGTATTATAAAATGGTGAATTTTAAATAAAATTTTTTATATTATATGATCGAATAATAAATTGCCATCAGGATGTTATTTTACAACTTATACTTTCAATGTTATTTTATGATTAAATGGCTATATTTTTTGTTGTTTTTTTTTTTTTATTCGATTATTGTATAAGTTTTAAATAATTGTTGTGTGAATTGCTGTATAATAAGTCAATGGTTCTTCATCCTCGATATTACGTAATACGTTATATTATATATTATATATACTGTAGTTCAATATAATATAAATTAACTCAAATACGTTAATTTAAATTCATCCAAAACCGTTCCATTAAAAGTTAATAGTTAACAAAAATAATTTTAACTCTTTAAGTTTAAAGTTTAAATAAGAAAATTTAATATTAACTTAAATCAGTAAAAATATTTATTTAGAACATAAAAATTATCCAAAAAATGTATATAATATATGAATTAATACATAATATAAAAATATGGATATTTTGGTTAACTTACCTCCGTCAAGAATATTTAGTGATTGTTCAAGTCCTTTAGAAAAATTGGACGATTTTTACTATAAATTACTAAATTACGATTTAGGTATTGATATTTGTTAATTTTATATTTTAAAATTTATAGTTATAATAAAATTTGAGACAAATGGTATTTAATAGTAACAAATAATATACAACTTGTATATTAATTTGTACATACCAGTATATGTATATATATACAGTGTGGAAATACTGAAAATTGAAAACAAAATCTTTATACAAAGCCATGAAATTTGAATTTTTTTTTAAGTTAGTTACTATAAATATTATACTTAGTAATACACATTTTCACGAACTCAACATTTTTTACTGTTAATTAGCGATATGCGCATACGGAATATAACATTTTTTCTTAAATAGCAACTCCCCCCCCCTATTTTTACCCCTAATTATTATTTTTCTTATTTTTTCATGAGTTTTAATGGTCAAACCACTTTTGTAAGTCCAAAATTACCTAAGATATGGTAATTTAAAGTTATTATTGATATTCAATATGTTTGATATGTCGATTTCATACCATATTTTTCACAATGCTTATCAGTGAGGTATTTACGATTTTCTTCTAGGGGGTGATAATAGAAAAAAACTGCGCATCAGTTGAACCCTTCCCTCTCCCCGGTTTTCCCTTATTTGTTATATTAGATTTATGTGACGTGTATTTATATGTTTTTCAACCCAATGCTGGTGCGTGTTTCACCCATACTGCAGTTCATTTTCTACTGTGCGTAACAAAACTTATTTTGGTACCGACTTAGGTACTTATAATTTTTTATTATCATATTCTTTATTTTACAATTTATTATATTATAAAATAATGTCTATTCTATGGGGTTTTCGAGCATTTCATCCAACACTTCTTCTATATCTATATCTTTTATATTATTATGCTAAACATTGCCAAACCCTTTACAGATAAAGTATACACCGTATCTGCGAATATAAAAGTCAACATAAGAATAACGGTTATTTACACATTTTACAACCATAAAAAAAAATATAATGCACGATTTATTACTAATAACTAAGAACCGGATGTTGATGCCCTTAAAAACCTAAAAAAAATCCATAAAAAAATTTTCCTTGAAAAAATTCAACTTATAATCTAAATACATTAAGAAATACCTTTAAAACTGTTTAAATTACTTAAATTATATATTGTATTAGGTATATATGCAGTTATATTTATATGATGTATTTTAAATTTCTTATTTGCAGCTTTTCTGGAGCTTTTTTACTGTGTGATATAGGTACATTTTTGAACTAAAATGTATGCACAAATGTTAAATTGTAAGTAAAAAAAAAAAATAATAATTATAGTAAACTTATGATTTTTCTGTCGATTATTGAAGAATAGTTTAAAAATTACCTTGAAATTTTAAAAAAATACACTTAAAAATAAAAAGCCAAAAAAAAAATTCTAAAAAAATTCAAAATAAAAATTAGTTATATAGATTCGTATGTTATCGAATCACATTTAAATAAAAGGTCGTAAGTAGGCCACTGATATTCTTATATATACTGAAATATTAATAGGAATTTAAATAACTTGGATTTTATTATTTTTTACCATTATTAATGTATTTTATCGGACATTTTAAACTTTGGCTTAAATACGTCAAGTTCATCTAGGTGTTTGGAGGCTTGCATATTGTCTTATATAAAATACAATAAATGGTGGAGAATAATAAAACACATTTATTTAAGTTAATATTATAATTTCAGTAAAAAGTATTGTAAAATAAAAAATAGTAGATATTATGAAATATAACGGTATATGAACATTATATAGGTATATTGAATATCGAACAACTTTAAATTTCAATATCTCAGTTAATTTTAGACTCAAAAATGCGTGGTTAAATTATAAAAATTCATCAAAAAAATACGAAAAAAAAAATGGTCAAACTTGTGAGGGGAGGGGGAGTTGCCATTTAAGAAAAAAAATTGTATTGCTCGTGCACATATCTAATCAACAGTAAAAAATTTGAGTGCGTGAAAATGTGTATTATAGGTATAGATACTAAGTATAACAACTGGAAAAAAAAAAAAAATCAAATTGCATGGCTCTGTATATACATTAGGATATTGAGTGTTTTCGATTAACGTTTTCACACTGTATAATATACGCATATATATTATTGCAAAACGGTGAGAAAAATAGAGAGGGTTAGAATCCGCGAAGTTGCGCGCAATATATATATATATATATATATAGGTATGCGAGCAATATACTTACCAAATTGTAAATGATAATGCTTATAACATTGAGAAACGTATAATTTAATGAAATAGTTGTTTAACACTGAAGATGAGAACATTGTTTTCGAAATACGTATTTGTTAAATAAAAACAATTTATTTTGTAGAAATACTGGGTATTTATTTATATACGATATATAAATAAGTCAATGTTTATATAATTTTAGTATATTACTAATAGTCTATTTAAAACGAAAAATTGTAATATTAATTAACTGAACTTTAAATTAAAAAAACTGTATAAAATATATATATATATACTAGCTGTAACTCACCCTACACCACCATCAATTTAAGCTAATTGTATATATATAGGTAAATATCGTTATTTATTTAATATTTTGTATTTTATATTGCGTAATATATTATAATAATTAATAATAAAATAAAATAATAAATAGGTAATACTTGTTATTAAAAAAAAAATAAATAAATAAATAAAAAAATTATAGTCCATATTTAACACGGCGGTGCGGCGCGGGGATTTTTGACGGGGCGGTGGTCCGACGGAGGGCCGGGCTCCGGAGACCGCCGGACCGGCCAACCGCAGGCTCGCGTAAACGACTCCTCTCCCCGTACGCGTCACTCTGTGCTGGTGATAATAATCGTGGCTAAATATCATCTAGCCATGACGGCAATGTTATTTACGTTTTCGTCCAGTTGTGCCGTTCATGGGATAAAAACAGAAATGGTTGTGACGTCAACTGCCCAGGATTTTTAAACGTAGACAAACGAGCGTATATCTTCTACATAATATCATTAATATCATCGGCAGATGACGTGGTACACATGCGCAGTTCGAATATTAGCTGACATAACTAGATATTTAGCCGTGATAACAATATAGCTGTAATACGTATATAGGTTGAGCTTGGAACGGCGGGCGCGCAAGGGTGCGTCACGCGCGAATTTAAGAGCACGCCCCCCCCCCCCACACACACCCGCGTTTTCCGTCTCGGACCGTCTAATATTGGCAATCTACCTATAGCGAAAATCGTGCAACGCAAAATTTGAAAACACGACGTTTACCTTAAACTTTAGAGCTTAAACGCTTAACCTATATAATTGTAACGTTTAACGAGAAGAATGATTTCGAGCGAACCCCGTCGGGCTTTTTGTAAAATACCTATTGTCAGAAAAATATGTCAGACGACATTCTGCGAAAAGCCCAAAACGAAGTTCACTCGGAAATTATTATATGAAATTTCTATTCTGCGCAGTGATGTGATTTTGCTAACCATTAGGTACTCATATAACCGTTATATATACCTAGATATAGACAGAAACGACAATTAAATATTAATATATTATACAGCGTCATCCTCTGAACCGTTCGCATAAACGCGTGGGATCCGGGAAAATACACTGAACCAAATATATCTGTGATTTCAATAAAAATATAGATTAATTTAATAATATAATTGTTAATATATGTTCAATAAAATGTTTGTTGATTTAGAAATAAAATATTTGTGAATTTAACAGTAAAATAAATAAATAAATTATTGATTTAACAATATATTTTATCAATGTCTTGGGTAAAATTTTCCAATTGAATACAAATTTATTTGAATTAACAAATGTTTTGTTAATTCGATTATAAATATTTTGTGTTCATTTCTTTCTTTCTCTTCTTTGTAGAACAAATGCAACGCCCATTTGTTTATAAAAAATAGTCAATTTAAACAGAATATTTTTTCAATTCAATAACATATTTCATCGTAATAATAAAGTCAGCATTAATTTTACAAATTATTTTTATTTAAATTATAACTTATATATTTTGTGAAATTTACAAAATGAATTTGTTATTGTAAACACATTTTTTATTAATTTAACAATTATAGGTACATTAAAATAACAATAAAAATTGTATATTATTTCAACAGATATTCGTTTGTTAAAATTTGATTATTGCACATTGTTAATTCTACCAATAATATATAATATCTTGGTTCAGTGTATCTACTCGGCGGACCGTGGCGATGGCGGGGAATGCTGCGGGTTGCGGCGTGTGGGCGCATTAACCATAGATAATAGAAGAATGGATAGGCCATGCCTATATTAGCAAAACAAGGGGTGTCGGTCCGGAACGGGGAAGAGAGAAAAAATACTGCTTTTATAATACCTATAGCGCACTCACTCCAGCAAGGGGTCTTATCATAAATTGTATTTCACAACATAGATAATAAAATGTAAACATACGGTTATTTTTAGTGATGCACAAAGCAAGACCAAGACCAAGACCATTGCAGTCTTGGTCTTGGTCTTGGTCTTGTTGAATGAATCTAGGTCTTGGTTTTGGTCTTGGTCTTGGCCTTGGTCTTGGTATTGATTTTGGTCTTGGTCTTGCAAAATTCTTGCAGCCTTGATTTTTTTTTTTTACCAAAGTTATAAATAAGAGTAAATAATTTATTTATACGAGTACGTACACAAGGGGCGATATAGGGAGTAATGTGGGTAATTCCCCCCCTCCGTTCACAAAAAATAATTAGGTAGATACCTGTGTAGTTGACTGTTTTCGATAATACCGAACTTTCAAGAAATAGTATAGAATATCTGTTTACCCATATATTCGATAAACGATAATCATTTCCAAAAATATTACAATAGGATATTGATGATTGCATTACGAGAAATCTGTAGATTTGGTGTGGAATTATAAATAATGTATACCA
>JAIPRL010002374.1:0-61194 GCA_025469235.1 Pemphigus obesinymphae | reverse complement strand
ATTGTGGCAATTTTCTTCAATAATCTTTTATTTATGTAATTAAGAGTAAGTATAAAGTTTAATTCTTAAATCTATATTTTTACAGTACATTAATTATTATTTTTAATTACCTAACTATAACATAATTATACGGTGAAGTTAATATCATAATTTTTATTATAACGTACCGGATTCAAAATTCACGGTTTGTATGTTTGAACCTTTTTTAATTTGTTCGAGCCATTTCTCACGCAACTTTACATCTTTAGAAAATTTACGTAAATGTATTTTGGAATTATTTACAATACCTTTACGTCTATTTCCACTTACTTAACAACCACTAAACACACAGAGTGGCATATTTATTCGAATTAAAGATTAATGAACAAATTATAAAATACGCTTAAAAGTGAATTAAATATTTTTGTTATGCTTTCAAAAAACAAAAAAGGTGGCAATAAGATAAAAATAAGATAACAAAAATCATGATAATCGTTGATACTGAGATGATGATAAGTGGAGAAAAGCGTCCGCCATGATTGCGCGGGTTGAACAAAAACATGCAAGTTGCTGTCATACCTGTTTATTTTGTCATGGTTTTAAGTAATACCAATAAAATATAAACATTCTTTATTTTTAAATTACGTATATTATATGGGTTCATTCTCATGAGTAACACGTCTGAATTAATCAAAACTGTATGTGTATTATTAACATAATTTTGACCATAAGGCCGATTGATATATATATATATATATATATATACTTACACGTTTTTATATTTTTTCACTCTGTGCTGGATCAAAATTTTAGTATAGATACGTCATATTAAATACAACCATTGTTGTGCAAATATATTTTTTATGTCTACATTATTCTAGTAAAAGAACCTAACCAAAATTTTTGGATCAAAGAGCTTTTTTATGGTGAATTGTTTTCAAGTGATACTTTAGGTCATTTTTCGATTTTCATAGTATTTATCTTAATTCTTAAACATAAGAAAAACTACCTTTTATAATAGAAATATATTATACATATTGTAAGAAAATAGAATAATAACAGAGTCGTCATAGCTCATAGTTACATATTTTTTAATATTATACCGAAATTTGGTCAGAAAAATCTTTTGAGTCCAATAATTTATCACTGCTTTCAAATTCAAAACAATAATCATAAACAATCCTGTCCGAGAATCAAAGGGACGATTGACCAATTTCCATCTTATTCATTTTATTCTAAACTTTCGTTGAATTGACAATAATATGGCGAGTCGGTTTATTTATTATAAAATAAAACGTAAACAAATTAAATCTAATATTGAATACATCATTTATGATGTATTCATTATTTATTAATGTATTAAGTTAACTTTTTTTTTTTTTGGTAATAAATAGTAATCCATATGAATTTTATTTATATAGTATTTCATTTTTGATATGATTGTCAAATTAAATTTAACTTTTAAACTTAACTAACTTATTGTTCAGCTCTGATGTGTCATAAGAAATCATTTAAAACATAAAAGCGAGTTCAAAACATTCAAGTAACAAATTATTTTTAAAATATTTCTTTTATTTTGTATGCCGTTAGATAATTATTACTTTACTGACTGAGAAACAGAATATTATAAAACCGGTTTAACTTGGTACTTATTTTCGTTTATCCAATTATCTTGGACACTGTTGCAGGTGTTTACGATATAGGTACTATATATTATATAGTACTTATATATGTTTCTTTAATATATTATACAAAAATTATTTATATACCAACTGCAGCTGCAAGTCGTATAACCTGCATTTAAATGTGAAAATTAAATTTTATCTATCTACGTTTAAACGGCGTAACAGATATATCATTGATGGAAAGGTACATTACGTCTAGGGTCGTGTTCAGGAATGTGGTATCCCGTCTACTCACTATCCACGTCGTATTTCTTTATGTATTTTATTATTTTTTCAACAATATAATAAGTCCATATAAATTATTACCCAACGCAGGTGGATAATCGGTAAAAAAAATATTTATAAAATAAATCAATTTTGTACAAATAATCACAGTATGTGATGAGGACCGGCAATTTTTATTTTTATTTTTTGTTAGAAATAATTCTAATAACGTATAATATTATAATGGCATACATCTTTAAGAGGGTTGCCCATGGTCATAATAAAATTGGCTAAAGGCCAAAACGACTGACAAGACTGTTAAGAAAAAAAGCCAATCTGGTTTTAAATATATAAAAATCCAATGATTTCATCACATCTCCTCTTTAGATTGATAAAGGTAATTTTTTAAATCGGATGTGTTTCATTGTTATGATTAATTTAATTTTTTTTTATAACTAATCATATAATGTACCTACTGATATGTTATAAAAATTCATGTTTCGAAAATTGCCTCGATTATTCTAAAGAGAAAACGTTAAAGGAATATTTTAATTTATCTATATATATATATATATATATATAATATACTTCATATGTAAAATCAGTTCATTCTAACTTTCATAATATTGTCAGTCCAATAGTCACCCTTTAATGCGGAAAGAAATCAAAGATTCCCCTTTTGTCATTTTACTGAATTGTGTATGCAAGTGGCGAGACTAATAGTGTGCCTAGGAAATATACGAGAGCTCACACACATTGATGAAACTAATTTAATTAAAACTTATTACACATTTACATTCCATATTCTGTTACATACCATACATATACTATCACTTCTTATAAAATAACCGAAGCAATTGTTTAATCAGTTTTAATACTACAAAGATGTTGCGTATTTAGTGATAAAAGTGGCACGATTTCCCAGCGATATTAATCGAAATTTTCAAGGTTTTTTTTCAAGTAACGATCCTATTTAACGAATATAATTAAAATTCAATCATTTTTATAAATAATAATTGATTAATTTAAAATTTTTCCATAATGTTATCTTATTACATAATAAAAGATAACCACACAAATTTACATAGGTAGGTATATATTATATTAAATTAGGTAGGTAGAATAGGTAGATAATAATTAATGTTACCTAAATTCGAAATCGAGAAAATACTGGAATCGAAAAATTCAAATTCAAATTCAAACGTATAGATCCAACCCCAATCAAAACAAGAACAATTCATTTATATTCTCTGGTTTAGAATACCTTAGCTGAGAGTTGTTTAATATGAAACACTTGCATTTTTTTCAAAGCATTTGATTAATGCATATTTAAGAGAATGATTTATCAAAATTTGCATAATAAAGTGTGTTAAAAATCACTTGATTTTGATTTTTAAATACAAATTTACCCTATTTTTAATGATTAATTAAAAATACTTTTAATGTACGTCTCTATAATATTAAAAAAAAAAATTTTTATGTCACTTAAATTTTTGTTGACATTATCTTATTTACCAATGGGAACCACTTTTATTTTGTATTAATTATTATTCAGGTTATGTTTTTTTTCAACGTATGTGGATTATAGATATGTATACTGAAATAATTATCGAAAATAAAATATTCTATACATACCTAACCACTGATATTCATGTAGGTACCATACAATTTATTTGCAGTTAAATTATAATTATTTAACTGCGTATAAATTGAAATAATAAAAATTAAGACTAGAACAAAAAAAAGAATAATTTAAATATAATGCATTTGTACATGAATAATTAAATAATTCTACTGCACTTGAATATGAAAAATATATCGAAATTTATAACGAATCCCTCTATAAATATAATTATGTTATACATGGTAGATAATATTGTATTCGATATATTATATATATATATATTTGTTTGTTTGTAAAATAGGTTTAATAATTTTTATTTGTTTATAAATATTTATTCAATAGGGTATACAATTTGGAACTTAATGTGAACGACTCATGACTAAGAAGGGTCCCGAGATAATTGTATTTCACACTAATCAACATATCATTCTAAAGTAATTTATACGACAATATTGAGGGTTGAGTTCAATGGTTAAATCATAGCTCATCGGATTTATCATGAACGAAATTCGTTTAAAATTGTTACACATCACATGATGAATAAATGAAAATTATACTGGTTAAATTTATTATATTATTAGGTATTTACCAATATGGGTAAGTATCATAGTCTTATGATTTATTTAATATATGTCAACCGGCCGAAATACCATATAAAACCATAGACAGCTAAACGGATTTCAAAAACTTTGCGTAATATACTATTTTATTATATCAATCATGGCTTGAAAAGTAAAGAAGATTTGAGTATATGACACTCGCGATTATTTTCTCTATCATCTAATGGATATTACAAAATTATGTTACACAAAATAATGAACGTGGCATTTTCGTTTATGGTTTATATAGAATTCACAAGTATTAAGTTAATTATAATTGAAAATATATCAGTTATTCATTTTTTAGTAGATAAAACATAATTTATATAAGATAACGTATTTTTCTCATCTTACATGCAGTTTAATAACGAGTGATAACTTTTGTTACATGTATATAATTTATATAGAGTTAACTATGAACTTTAAACTAAAAACAAATAACTCATTTTAAAATGAATAATTATTTCCTGGTAAAACCATTATCAATATTATTAATTTCGACGTGGAACAATTTTATTATTATGCTTCGATCGGGTAAATATTTACATTGCATTTCTCAACAATTTCCAAAAATAGTTAAGACACGATGAATTGTACAAAAATAATAAGATATAAATAGTTCTAATAAAAATATCTGACAATAATTAAGCAAAAAATAATTTTTGATAGAACGAAATTAATAGAATATACACAGAGGGGGAAGTGGGATTCTAATTCTACTAGGATTTTACTTTCTCAAAAAATCAAGATAGTATTGAAATTTAAATGCAAAAAAAGTGCATTTAAATTCAAATAAAAATTCAATCATAATTCTTTTATAATGTTCTATGTTATCTAAATATAATTTTGAAAATAATTTAAAATCGCAAATAAAATTTTAATTATTTTTGACTAAATGATACATCGAGCGTACCAAATAAATACGTATATAGATTTAACTGAGCCTTCTTAAGAGGACGTGTATTTGCTGCTTCTGTCTAATTGATAATATTCGAAATTTACGATTAGCATTTTTAACACAACTTTGTAATTTTTACTATTTGATAAATTATTGCCAAATTTATAGACGAGATCATTATCTATGACGTAGATTTGTCTGTTGTTTGATAAATAAATATATTTGTATAAACATCGTTTAAAAAAATGTCATTCGTATAAATGTTCCCTAAAATATCTTTAAAAATACACTTTAAAAAATAAAAAATAAGCAAACAAAAGAGGTCCTTCATATAAATTACGAAAGTACGTAAGTACTGACAAGTATTTTTAATAATAATTACATTTTTTCAGTTAGTACAGAAAAGTCAAAGGGGACACATGCCCTGTCCGTCCTTTAATATACGCCTATATTATAGTAATAATATTATAGTATAGTAATTATTATTATTTAAATTTAATTTAACAGTATACAATGTGTTTTTGAGTGGTTTTATTTTTATTTTAGTTTTCGAGGGAACAGTTTAAATTAGGGCCTGACAGAAACATACTAGAACAATTTCTTTAAATATATGAGTAGAGCCTTTTTTGTCAAGGAATAAAATGTATTTTAAAAGCTATCAACATTTTGGAATTATATCAAAGTTTGCCTATATTATCATATAGGTACAAGTTATTTTATTTATAACCTATGATATACTGTTTAGTGTTTATTACAAATAATAATCATATTACATTGTAGTAATAACTAATAGTATTATAAACGTGTTAATTATCTACTGAATTTCAATATACATATCTTTTAAAAAATCGTATTTCTTATTAAATGTAAATTATTTTTTTATAATTGATATACTGAGTGGGAAGCTACCATCGAGGTAGTATAGGCAACTGCCCCTGGATGTCAAATTTTTGTTATCACTCGATCTCCATAACAATAAGCACGTAGTTTTTTTTTTTAATTATTTTATGGGGCGCAAAATTTGTATTTAACACCAGAGTGCTACAACATATAGCTTATAATTATAAAGGTATAAATTTAAACTATAGTAGGAGCATACCAAGTAATATTTAAATATTATGAATAGGTCCAATATAATGTAGATTTTAGGGGTTAAATAAAAGATTACGTTTGAGAGGAGTATATTTTTTAAGACAATTATAATTTACGTAACTGATGCCCTCACCACCATTACATAAATCATTTACATGCCACTGATCGAAATATATTTAAATATATAATATATGAACTTGGCTACTTTGATTTGATATATTTTCGCTTCGGAGATAATCTTTATATGATATTTAAATATATTACCAATAGGCAGAGACGAGTGTTCGGTCGGGATTCTAATTTTTCCCAATTACCTGATCGCCTGTCTTGTTGCAAAATTTTAGGTACCCATTTTTTAAAATTTTACATGTTCTCATAATAAGGAAAAACATTTTTATTCTATTTGCATTGATAACTTTATTAAAAATAATACATGAGGGTTCAATATCACCCGTTCATAGAACATTATACAATAAACTGTGGAGAAAAAATTTTTCTAATACCCAACCTTTATATATTTCTCTTCAAACAAAGCCAAATATTTTTCTTTTCCGTTTTTAATTATTACGCAGTTCTGTACTAATAACTGGTAAAGTAGCTATTTATATTTTATGTGTTAGTATGTATGGTAGGTATAAGTCAGATTTATAAAGGGTTCAAATAAATTTATCCGAGTAAAAGTATTTAAATACTCATTTTTTGTATTCGCACACCATTTTGAAAATATTGGAATATCTCAAATTCGAATGTTCTTACTTTTTGTACCAGTGTATATCTCATCATCTAATTATAACTTTTATCCATGAAAACTAATAATAATAATATAAAAATAAATATATATTGTGACTTCAGGTATATAATATAAAAATATTAATGTGAACAATTTGGTAGTATTAAGTAATGAAATTATCACTTATTTAATTCAGGTTTTAGAGGAATATTATATTATTATAAATATAAAAACACTTACCAACACATTGAAAATATAAATATTTTGTATGTAAACATTTGATTAACAAGTTTAATGTTTTTTAATACTTATTAGGTATCTATTTATTATAATTATGATTATCAAAGAAAAAAATATACCATAATTAAATTTGGTACCTATACAAAATATTAATTGATTATTACATAAACTCTATTTGAAATTATCTTTGATAATTTCTCTCGCACTTCATTGTTAAATCTGATACAACATCTATTATTTAGTATATCATACATTTATAACTAATAAATACAAATCACAAAAGTATAAAAAAATTAATATTCAAAAAACTCAATAAACATCTAATTTTTAAATAACATCCACATTTCTATTTTTATTTAATTTACTATACGTAGATACTTCTTATAACCATTTCTTAAACAAATTTAAAATTTAAAATTAAAAGTAAAGTATATAATTTTAAATAAAAGTGTTTGGAATAAATGTAATCATTTTTATGAATAACGAATTTGATTGCAATAATTACTGATATATTGGACTTTGTACATCTGTTCATAATTTTTAGATTTAAATAAATTGTTCATAAGCTTTTGTCTGGCTAGTGATTGTTTCTTATGTTTTTTATAATTTTTTTATTATTAATACAATGGATATCAATTTATTATACTAATAAATAGGTACAGAATTAATTAAATAATAATTATTATGTTTATAAATATTTGAAGTTCGAATCAGATTTTTACCACAATAACTTTTATTATATATAGGTACAATATTTAAATATATTTATTAAAATACGAATAGGTACTTTTAGTTTTTCAGTTCTTGTAGACATCTCATATAATATAATATGAAACAATAAAACACGAATAAAACAATAATATTTTATTGTATAGGTAGGTAATTCAAAACTATGAGTATTATAAAATAATATAACAATGTAACTTGTCTAGTTTCTTACGAAAAATTATTAATGTTTTGTCTTGATCGTTTACACGCTAGGCTATAAGATGATAACGAGTAACCAGATAAAAATTTTAGTGGCACCATTAGATGCGGTATGAAATTTCAAACAATATTAACGTATAACCTAAAAAATTACAAAATTTAACTTGACCACCTTCTCACGAAAACCGTCCAACTATAATCAATACTTATAATATAATAATAATTAATATTATAAAGTACCTATATGTAAAAAATTAATTTTTATCATTAAAATGTAAAAATTATGTCCTCATAAATATTCAATATTTATTCTAATCCATAAATGTGGAACTAACTTATATATATATAGAGTAAAAACTAAAACTTAACTAAAAATAGCTGGACTACTTTTTAGCATTAGAATAATGATTCCGAATATTTTTTAGAAAGTATTCGAGTACCAATTCTGAATACTTTTTCACCCATTTATTTTAACTATTAATTGAATAAAAGTTTATTTACATTAAAATACTATATAGCATTAATATTTTCGCTTCTTAGTTGATAGAATGAGCTGGGTAGTGATTTCACAATATTGTGTTATTTTTTTTCTTTTTATTTTTGAATAACTTTTTGATTAAAAGACTTGATCCAATCGTTATAATATGAAAACTCATTTTCCAGTTTCAAATTTTATCAGAATTTGACTTTGAAAAGGTAATTACTCCAATATATTTAAGCTTTTTGGACAAACGCGCAGGAAAATCTACCGAAAAATTACTTAAATTAATTCCCATTTATGAATTAACCACTATTGATGAGAAATTGATAGTTATTTTCGAGGCGTGTTAAAAGTCTTACATGTTAAGCCAACATAGTAGGTATAAACAATGAATAAAACTGTATTTTTATTGTTTAAACTTCTGAAAACTTCAAGAAATCTGAAAAATTGTTTAACAATACCTATCCCTCTTTAAACTAAGTTATAACACTGGTAAAACGAAAAACATTATATTAATAGACTAGATTTAAACACATTAAAATTATTAATTAATTTAAAACTATATTAATTTACAAGGAACCTTTTTTAATTATTAACTTCGAACCTAATAATTTAATTTTGTATATCGGATTCAAGCTAACTTTGATCCTAAAATGTATAAAACTATACAATGTGTAAAAATCTGTAAAACTGTATAACTTTATAAATATTTTTATTCATTAACATGGATATTATATTCACATCATTGAATAAATAAATATTATTTCAAATTTTCGGAAAATACTCTAATTAGAGTACAATATTATGTATAGTTTAGATAACATTCAACCTAACAAAGTTCACCGATAAATAATCTAACCTAAACTTACTTTAGTCGACCTTACATTTTCTTTTTAACGAGTTCCAACTAACAACTAAACTTGATAAGAATATAATATTATACTCGCATTCTCTGTGTCCTCTAGATTAGGTAACCTAATCTTATTTTCAAATTTATATAACGGAATATTTTTGAGGGCAACCTTTATGTAGTGTTTCATCCAAATTTTTTTGCAGGGGGGTTAACCTTTTTTTAGTTATTATTTACTTATATAGTAGGTAGTACTTACTATTATAGATATTATATATTTTACTTTAGGGAGATGGACAAGAAAATTTATATATAAAAAATATATTCTAATCATGTGGATTTAAGATGGGCTCTTCATCTTTATATAAATATCATCACATCAATTATGTTAATTACCAAAATAATAATTTTTTTCTGAATAAACTATGTACTATATCCTATTAATTTTGCTAAATTGATTATACTCGACAAGTTAATTGTTATTTTTAAATCTTCAAAATTACGTGCATTCTGTACTTCTGCCTCCATCTATCTAATGAGAATTATACCTATTACGCAAAATTAGAAATTAGGGGTCTAAATAAAAAATTAAAGTTGAAACACCTATTATCAATTTTTAAAAGAAAATAATTTTCTAGAATATGACAATATAATACTATTTTTGTAAAATATTGTTAAACAAAGAAGTTTTTGCTAAATTAGGAATAAACTTGAAATGTTACAACTTTTGTGTTTAACAATAATTTACAAAAAGGAAATATAATTGTTCTAGAAAATACTCTCTTTTAAACAATTTATGAAATATTTTCAACTCTAATTTTAATATATAGATGTTACATGTTTTGTATTATATGATATTTCTATAATACCTATTAAATAGACGGAGACAGTATCATGTTCTCTTAAATGATAATAAAAGAAAAATAAAGATATATTCTAGAAAATAGCATTTCCTTTTTTAAATTATTATAGTTACACTAACCTTCTATTAAATTGTCAGGAATTCAATCCAAAACTTATCACTTTTATGACAAAATCTATAACATTAATAATAATAGTGTATATTAAATCTATAATTATTATAAATAAGTAGATACCTATAAAATAATCTAAAATTGGTAAAACAACTATGAAAATGTTATTATGTTAATATATGTAGTACTAAAATACATAATTTGTTGTATAAATTATAAATTACGAAAAATAATCATAACACATATTAATGAACAATAGAACATATTGTATTTTTTTTTCATTTTTACATTATTTTTCTTTGTTTAAAAAAATCTATTGCAAAATAGAAAAATTTAACCTCTTAAAACTACTAACTAGATCCAATATCAATACCCCAAAACATATAGGTATACATTAAACATTTAGAGTATTCCTTCTACAAGACATTTTGGGTATGTACAGTCGTAAAAACATGAAAAAATAAAACACATGATTATAATATAATGAATAAATTTCTCAGTTGGTATATTTAAAGCTAAAAGCCTAACGCTTTTAAACAATTGAATAATTAAAAAATAAAATAAAATCCTAGATCCACCACTGTTTGGACCTGTTAATAGCTGTATTTTAAAGGTAGTGCGATTGAAATTTTCAGAGGGCTTTTGCGTGGATTCAATAGTGCCTTTATGTATAGTAGATATCATCTGAAAAATTATTTACAAATATTTAAAAAACCAAAAACTAAAAATGCCATGAATTTTTTGTTGTAAAGTGAAGAAAAGTTAAACCGTTTTAATTTTTAATTTTTTAATTAAATTCTTCGAAAATATTCTTCTCGTTAAATTACACCTAAACGTCACAACTCAAATATTTACTAGCATAATATTTATATCACTCGTCTGGTAGTAGTTCAAAAATACGGGTGTAACTGCTTCATTAAACATATTTCGTGTACATTGTATTTCGATTTGTTATTGTCAGAGATAAAATTTTATGACTCATAATATTATAACAACGCCATGATAAATAAACGACTGTGTGTCGCTTTAGGAATATCCGTTCCTATTTTATCTATAGATACCTAATGGCCTAATGCCAATGGCGAACATTAACATGTCCAAATGAAAGAAATACAATAAAAACGTTTTCCATGTTTTCGACAATAAACATTCGTCGAATTGTACTTCATCGTATAGGTATATCTATTGATTACAAACCGGTGTACAACGACAAAAATCATCTTTCTCAGACCTTGGCATTCCGAAATCCATATTAGGTATAGGTATATCCACCTATTATTATAAACCGGCGCCGGTTTGTCGCGTACACCGACGACGCCACTGTCAATATAAATCACGACAATTTCAATAGTCTTCGAACCAAAGCCCAAAGGATACCTTTTTTTTTTCAATGAGAATTTTAGATCTTATACCGTATATATAGATATCCATTTATGGGCATAGAATTGTATGGTATTAAATATAATGCAGGAATATATATATATTGTGTTGACCCTCGTCAGTATAATAAGTATAATACTCTGACAACGTTCTATGGAAATCGTGTGTGTCTCAAAGAAAAAAACATGCATCGACTATCCTTAGTAATATATACGGAGAACCTTTTCCTTTGTACGTATACATTCAATATATCATACAGGAATACGTGTAGGTATTATTTAATTTATATTTTTTCCAACAAACCGATTAAAAATCGTGTTTGTGACCGCTACGGGGTTTCAAATTTGTGACCGCTGTCAATATAAATTATTATAGGCCGGCTGCGTATAAACGATTTTCCAAAATCCGAGCCTCGGGCTGGTTTATTCTTTGTGTGCACTTAAAACCAGCTGTTAAACCATTAATAGTATAGAAAAATAAAACTATATATTATACTGTATAATATACATACCAATGTCACGGTATTTTTGGGGTCGGAAATCGTATTATCCCATCAAAAACCATTTGGGTTGGTCGCCGTAGGGGTATTTCGATAATAGCTTTCACTAATCACTAAAAAAAAAAAAAAAAATTAAACCACTTGAAGTGTATATAATAATACACAATTTAACAAGACACAATATATATTATTACTTATGTGCTTATATTTCTTTTTAAAAACGCAATTATTTCATAATAATTTTAGGTATACACACTGTCGAAAACGCAATAAATAAAAGTTTTCGATGTGGAGAGGAGTGAAGAACTAAGGGTTTTACAATCATATTTGTTGTATTTTTATTTTTTATTTTTTTCAAGTTGTTTTCTTGTAGTAATTTTCCTAGCTATATTTTGTGTTAAAATTAAAAACCAGGAACAAAATATACTGCACAGTGTACCGCATACTGCATCTATAATTGATATTTATACTCGTGTACATTACACCTAGCTATTGGAAATATCTTGTATTTTATATTAGTAAGTTCACATTTCATCACGTCTATTGCTTACGTTCGTTCATTCAGTGTAATGCTGAAACTGATCCTTTGAATATAAAACTGACAGTAATAATCATATTTTCACCAAAACTCCGTTCTTATTCGTTTTGTCATAGTTTTAATTTTTCAATTAATACCAAGAGTACATTATCTGTTAAGCGAAGTACTTCCGCCATAACTGACTGCTGAAGAGCGAAGTGTCATCTACTTTCCTCTGTTCATTATTTTATTCATTTGTATAATTATGTTTTTTATAATCGTTTTTAACTGTTTATATTGTTATATTATAAACTTTCTATAAATCAATAAAATCAAACGAGTATAATCATCGATATAGGAGTATTATATAATATTTTTAATAGCTATTTAAAACTATACGAAAACCTTGACCTCAGCATATTATAAAATGTTTATTCTCTCAGACAGCTATACATTCGATATAGGCCTAGAGGGAGTTTCTTTATGTAAACCCGTTGAGATAAGACATTATATGCGATCATCAAATTAATGTTAAACATGAATCTCTCGCATATTATCTCATATTATTTCATATTATCTCTCATGCAACCAGTTGCCCATGAACTTTTAAATACAAAATATATTTTAATACGCATTTTATATAATTATATATATATATATATATATATATCGATCACTTGATCGCAGTAGATAATTATTGGTTTTACACAAACACATTCTTTCAACTTCTTCAGGCATGTTCAATTTAAAAGTTCGGTTTAAATTTGAGTTTTTTTGATTATTAACGTTACCCACGTAATATTTATATACTATTTATTATGGCTAAATTATGTTATAGGCACACTTGGGTAGAAAATATTCGTAAATAATTATGTAATATGAGTACAAATCTATTTAATAATATTACAACGAAAACATCTCGAATTTTTGAAAACCGTGTATTTTGATATTTATGTGGTACGAATTCATAATTCGTATAGATAAAAATCAAATTTTAAAACAAATTAATTTGACACCAAAATTTATTTGTATTTCAGCCATAATTAATAGTATAAACTAATTTAAAATGTAAACAAAATACGGTAGATGAAAATATTTAAAATGAGATGAACATAGAGTTTTTTAGTTAAAATAATTTTCCATTCTTTTTTTTTTAAATATAAAACTTTGGAAATATGACGTTTTTTAATTACAAATTTAAAATCTTTAAATATATAAATAAACTATAACTCTATACTTGATCTTAGTTTAAGTTCTCATTTTTATTTAATGTAAATATTTCTCTATTGTGATAATTTTTGATTCAATCGATATCAAAAGTCATAAGTAGTTTTTGATCAAATTTCATGATTACACAACAATAAAGTGGTATAGAATTAAGAATATTTTTAGATTACTTTTAAAATGTATTTCAACAGTTTTGATTGTTAAATTTTAATTATTTAAAAAACTTTTTATAAATTTCCCACATAGAGCCCCCTAATAATATTTGATATAGTGGTCTTTTAAGTATTATTATTATAAATGATATTGTTATCTACGAATTAACCATATTTTGAGCTCCAGAGTTCTGAAACAAAATAAATTTTTTTGGTTAAATTTTATAACATACTTATATACACATATTTAACTAAAATACTGGTAGAGTTGAATAAATACCTATTGTGTATGTAGATATTAATGATTTGAGTAAAATTTATTATATAAAAAAAAAATATTTTCATTTTTTCATATTTTCATATTTCATTAATATGAATAATTTATAATAAATCTAATTGGGAATCTAATAATATTAGCAGTATCGAGATTGATCTGGATAAATTTAACCAAAATGTATTTAACTTTTATCTTATCTAGATATATGTATCTGAATATTTTTTGAAATCACGAATAACTGACATATAATAACAACCACAAAGAGTATCTTATTCAATAAGTGAAGTGCTTTCATCCCTACTGACACTTAACGATTGGAATGCACCGTTTTAAAAAATGTATATTATCTATTATTATTGTTATTATTAAATATTATGTTGTAGGTATACAAACAGATCTAATTAAAAATGTTATTATTATAAAACATTTCATTTTAATGTTCATATGTTAATACCTATATTTCAGTGACGTAGCTAATATTTGTAAATAGGAGGGCCAGTAATTATAACCCAAATAATACTCCTTCATTTTCATATTATACAATTTTAATAGTATGATTATTCATGCTGTAGTTGTACAAATAATTTAGGTCATCACCCCATCGATCTTTATTAGTGTTTTAAATTTGATAGCATATAACGATTTCAAAACGACTTTTTTTCTAATTTTCTATTTTTAAATGTCTTATAATTCGATTAACAACAACTTTATTGAAAATCACTCACGTAAAAATATAGATCATCTTACGATCTTCAATTTTTTTGTAGAACTTCTTGTATGATAAAATAAATCAATTATCTAGAAACTTGTATCTCCTGAAGCATATATTACGCGTGGAAAAATGAATTTTTGGAGTTCTTAAGAAAACTAATTGGTTAATTATCTACTATACGAAAAAAAATCAATACAAGAAAGATCAATGCGAAAATATGAATCCCGGACCAAAAGTCCGGGGACAAAAAGTCCGAGGACAAAAAGTCCGATTTAAAAATAGTTGGACAAAAAGTCCGGACACAATTTTTGACCACGGACAAAAAGTCCGATTAAAAATAGGCGGACAATAAGTCCGGACACAATTTTTAAATATATATATATATTAAAATAAAATATAAATAAACAAGTTCGAAAAATATAAAAATACAAATAAACGAGTTCGTAGTAAAAAATTATATTTGTTTTATTTTATTAAATAGGTACCTCTAGAAATACTAATTACCAGTGGACAAAAAAATATAGGTACAAAATATTTTTTCAATTATATAAGTAAAATTAAAATTAAATTAAATATTTACAATAAATTTCGTTTCCTGATACGATGACCTATAAAATTTAAAAACACTTCAGTTGTGATTTTATTATTACTAATTTTAGTACACCAAGTTTTTAATCTTTCATTTTTTTCTAAACCATGTTTTGTTTTATTTTTAGCTGGTTCACCTAATTCATGTAATGCTAGTTTCGCCCTATCGACTTCTATTTCTTCCCGGAATTCAATTATTAGTTTCCAAATTGTTGGAAGGTTATGACCAATTAAATGCGAAAACCGATTATTCCAACTTTCGCAGACATTATTTGTTCTGTATTTAGAATTTAATGTTGCCTCGTGAACATTCCAAGTTTCAGGAGGATATAAAGGCTTATTTCGTTTAAGTTTAAAACTAATTCCAGTGCCAGATTTTCTATACGTACCAGTGACATAGGTTGCATCAAAATAATCAATAATTTCTGTGTTTTCAGGAATGCAAATTTTTTTTAATATCTCATACCTACAGCAACTTTTTCTATCGGCAAAAAGGCTAAACCGTCAATCATACTGCAAAAATGACTGAAATTATCGTCGTTTTATATTTATTTTGTAAACCCAACTGTTGTATTTTTCTATACGTGTTTTGAAAAAGATGATAAAAACAACCCTGTATTTATAAATGGTCACCTATAACACTCCTTGCAGCTTGAATTGTAGCTTGTTCGAAATCAATGTTTATAATTTGAGAATCGGGGTAATAATTATTTTCGGAACATTTGTTGAAGATGGCAGTAAACATTTCCTCGTAAGTGCTTTGTGTTTTTTTTTTTTGTAATATACAAAATATTGGGGTGATAAATACATTATATTTTTTAACCCTAATTACATAAATTTGTACAAAAAATTCAGGACTCAATGTGAAGTTCCCATCACAGAACCACGTGTCAGCTTCTGTGAGATGAAGGAGCCCTTCATCTGAAGAAAAAATAATAATTCGCTCATTAGAACTTAAACCATTATCATATAATAAAAACCTTTTGTTTTTATACAATGCCCATTCATTTTCAATTTTGAGTTCTGTTAAACTTTGTGGTTTTTTAGGATTACCTACATTTTTTATTCAACGTAACTACCTTTTTACAGTTTCTTCTTTGGGAAAGGATATCTTTGGGACTGGCTAATAGTTTCGGCAAAAATTTGTGAAGGGGTTGCTGATGTTGTTGCAACACATTTCACCATATCAGCTTTGGCCTTTTCAACAATTACCATATTGTTGTCACTTACGTGGGAGTGCTCTTCCTGAACTTGTGGATTTATATAATCTAATTTAAAAATATTTGTGTATAGGTATATATTTCTAGTTTACCTATATATACATTATACCGGCCACTCTTTTTAGTTTTTACAAATTTTTTTCGACAACAAAATGATAGTGAAATTAAAATTTGGCAGTGCTGGGCTATTTCGAAATTAACGAGTAGGTACATATTAAATAATGAATTCTCAAGTTCGAAAAAAAAATTGAAAAAGAGTGTTCGGGTAAACTATATACTAATATATATATACTATATTTTAATATATTTATACTTGAACTTACCGTTGGATGTTACTAAAACAGCCGAACATTTTTTGTGAACATTTCCAACGAATATTTGTTGCGAGCTTATGGTGGATAGTGTACGCATACCCACCGAAAATAATTTTTTTAGAATCTTTTAAAATGGCAACTTCTTCCATATTAAACAATGTAGTAAAAATTTACGAAAACGTCGAAAATACGGTAGTATTAATAATACTATATAGACTAAAGGTACTTTAAGAAAAGTAGTTTAAAAGTATGAAGCAAAATGTGTTTATCAATATAAATGTCAACCACTCAGCAGGTAATAATTAATATATCACGTAGTTTTCTTATATATTCAGATTGGGATTTGGAAAGTACTGGAGACTGCAGCACAGTAACCTACAGGTATATATAACTATAGGATACCTACGTACCTATATACCTATATCTATATATATACTGCAGGGACTTGTTGAAGGGACGGGGACCTTAGTCCCCCTTGAACTATCACTGATCAGCAATAGCAAAAATATATAATATATATTATTATTAAATACTATTTTTAATCGGACTTTTTGTCCGCGGTCAAAAATTTTGTCCGGACTTTTTGTCCTCGGACTTTTTAACCGCTTACCAAAAATATATACCTACCTACTTAAAATATTAAAGCACTAATATGTTTTATATATTTTTGTAATGAGGTCAAACATTTTTGAAATTTTCATCACGTTAATATTATATTATAATTAATAATATTTAGTGTAAATATGAAGTTTATGGCTAAATTATTTTCACAATTATAGAAATTGTTGGTCTTTGGTGGTTTTGCTTTACGATTAAGTCTGTTTTCCCCGTATTTTTGTGCTTTTTAAAAATAAGCAGTACGTACATTCTGATGTCCGATAATTGATTTTAATATATGGATAAATGTATAAGCCTTTTTTCTGGGTTGTTATTGTATACATTAATGCCTTAAATGAACGTGTACCTATGGAAATATAAAAAAATAAAATATACTTCAAAATATCTGAAATACATAAGTAATACAGTATAATAACTCTTATCATAATTATACTCAAAACACATTACTGTTATACATTTTATACCTATTACCCAGATCAGGACCTGTGTCTTATTGAAGGATCTGGTTTCTTCAACTTCAAAATAATACATGAAGATTCTCCAGCTATGACAAGTCATTACCAAGTAAAATTAAGTCCTAAGGAGCAAATTATTACGACAAGCTCAGGTTAGTTTAACATGAATACGAATTAAGGTCAATAATAACTGACTGGTATCAAGGAAATATTAGGCACCAACAAACTCCCAAAGGTTTTTACGCTATTAAAATAAGATAATAATGCAGTTAAATAATACACTTTTATAAAATCGTTGTATAGTACACATTGATGCGCATACAACTCCTCGCTCTCAAATATATCTTGTAGGTAGCTATCTACTCGTGGGCGAGAATCGCTTTTATAGTAAACGTTTTGGTCTATATAATCAGATTAAATTATAAAAGTTCGACGTAAAGAATTTTGAATTTAAATGAGGCGCAAGTAATAATCAATAACAACGCTAAGGGGAGAAGTAGGGCAAGTGCCCTACCCAAATTTTATTTTAACACCCCTTTGCTCTACCTGTTTAAGACCAAATGAAAATTTAAATTTCAAATATTTTCTAAATAAAATGTTAAAAACCTATAACTTAATACTATAATTTAAAGTTTTTCATAAACCTATTACGCAATTGTATTATTATCATTTAAAACTCCCATTTTTCTCTATTTGCTTACGTCATATATGATATAAATGATTTAACTAAATGCCTACAGATATAGGTACTTTTATCAAAATATCGACCCCAATAATATAAAATATATTATCATCAAGGCTGGGCATTAACGAGTTAAAAGTTAAAATTAAGTTAAAAAGTTAAGTTAATTTTAATTAAATTACTTAACGCGTTAATTTTTTTTCAGATTAACTTTTAACTTAATAAGTTACTTTTTTATTAAAATTAACGTTTTGACTTCAAGTTAACTTTATACAAAAATATTTAAATTAAGTTAAATTTGCCCGAAGAACAATGCGAATTTTTGAATGAGGATTTTACTTTTTGGTACCTATACACAATTTTAGTAGGTACTTACAATAACATGTACGTAATCGTTGAGAATCGATGTACCACTCACGCACACGCCACGACGTTCGCCGTTCATGAATATTGGGCTAAGCTTGGTCTTTTTAACTACATGGAGGCTGGTATTTATGTCTCTCCAGTATAGAAAATATATTGAAGTGATAGATACTGCTCATTTTATATTACATTAGTATGAATCAAACATAATGTAAGTATCTTAGCAATTAGAAGTTATTTTCTGATTTATTATTTATGCATGGGTTTTAAAATGACGTGTTGTATTTTTATTTTCACATGTATAAATTTTTTCAGGTAGAAGAAGTCCCCAGTAGTTTTTTTGAACGTAAAGAATAACCATCCTTTTTTACCTTTTTACGATATAATAGGTATATCGACTTTTTTTACTAATTAGGAAATTTTAACTTTTAACCAAGTTACTGTTTTTTCAAAGTTTATAAAATATATACGAGTAACTTTTACTTAACTTAGCTTATATTATTTTTAATTAACTTAACTTAACGAATTAAAAAATATCGTTAACTGGCTCAGCCTTGATTATCATTATATAAACTCAAGAGAAAACTCAAATAAAGATGGGGCAATTATAAACGAATATATATTTATTTGTTATATATTTATATATTTGTCCGTTGAAAAAAAACATGGTGAAAAAATAGAAAAAATTTCTAGCGCCACCCCGGGTCACGAAACCGATTTAAACTGCGATGATATAAATTATATCTACATATATACATACGCGAACATACGAAAAAATATGCATATACATATTGTATGTACATATTATATATTATATAATATATTACACATATATAAATATGCCAAATAAACAACAATTCTGTAAGAAAATTACTTTTTATTTATTTAATGTAATAAGTTTTTAAATAAGATTTATATTGAAAATAAGTATTTAAAAAAATAAGATAATTATTTTTAAAACGATATAATAATAAGTTGTAAAACGTTATATATTTTTCCTACATAACCTAGTGAAATTGTTAATGAATACAAATCTTTTGACACAATTTGAATCATACCACTAAAAGTACAAGAAAAAAAATGTATCTATTATTTAGCAATTTTGTATTAGCTTAAGGAAGAAATGTAGAGAGCATATAGAATTACTGAAAATTACTAATAATATAAAATAAAATTATCATTACTAACTAGAACAAATTTTATATCAGAAAGCTTTTTACATAAAAATTACTACTTGACTTCTATTCGAAATTGTGTGTAAATATACAAAAAAATACATCGTTTTAAAACCATAGTACGTTTAGAATCTAAAATAAAAAATTCCGGTCCATGGAGGAGGGGGTCGTGGTTCTTCTGGCTTACTCCCTCACTTTGCCACTGATATGTATATGTATTTACTTTATATTTAAAAACGTATAATTAAAAAATATTATTATTATAAAATGTTAAAGAGTATTTTTTAAATTATATTACTTCAACAAATTTTTAATTTAAGTCCATAAATAAAATGTAAGCTGTGTGTTATTTATTAGGTATATTTTTAAACTAATAATCAATTATTTAAAAAAATATAACTGTTTTTTTATCTAGATTAAAAATAATTTTAGATACATTACATATTATCTAAATAAAACAATACTTATTTGGATTCAAGATTGAATATTTATAATATAGTATTAGGTTACCTACATAATATTATTATATATATGTTTTAAATAATGCATCTATTAATAAGTACATATACAGTTTTAAATTTCAGTTACGTGTTATTTATATATAATAATTATATAATTACAATTATTGTAAAATACGTATCTACAAATACTACTACAAATGATAAATTTTTTATAAACTCGAGTATGCTATTTTAGCAAATGTGCAACACACGTTTTCTTTATGTTCTTTTTGTTTTTTTTTTCCTATTATGTGTATTAAAAGTAGTCAATTTCTATAAAGTGAACGCTAAACAACAAATTTTTATTTACACATGAATACACATTTTAAAATAACTGAAAAATATACTACATTAACTTATTTCAATTCAAAATAAGGTTTTGACCAAACTAAAGAATGTATCATTAGGTATTTTATTTTAAATGTTCATGTTGTGCGATATAAAAATAAAAATGTATATAGTAAGATAAAATAAAACGCTTTTTTCTGCAGAGTTATTGGCGAATTTTAAATCGCAGATTTAGTCAGAAACAATAATTTGAAATTTTTAATATTTATAAGGACCGTAATTATTGAGCAAAGAAAGAAATTTTTGAAATAAAAAAAAATTAGAAATTAGTCATACTTAAAATAAAAATGGTAACCGTTTGGTAAAAATCCTTAAAATAGTAAAATGGTTAAAGTTATCGAAAAATCCTTCGTAGCTTAATTAAAAATGTAATTAGGAATATGCATAAAAATAATGAAGTAAATTGGACGTTTCGTTTGGCAGTTATCATGCCCACCACCTTGTAAAATCCTTTCGAGAAATACACCAGTGGTCATGAGGTTCACGTATTATATTCAAAATACGGAAATGAAAGTCGGCTGATCGTTCGTGCGTGGCAGGTGAGATTGTCGAGTGGCCACATTAGATTCGTTCAAAATTTCAAATATTTTTATATTTGTCAATATTATAGGTATAAGATAAGAGAAATAAAATAAATTATATTTAATTATTAAATATCCTTTCATCTTGACAATACAAAATATTAGAAAATCTGGTCATAAAATTAATAATCATATATCATTACATCCTTCAGATAATACAAATATATTGGTACCATTATAGTATTGTTAAAGCATCGTCCTAGAGTTGTACATACAGTGTAATGATTCTAAACGACATAAACCTAATAACATTTTTATTTTGATATCTGTATTTTATCAACGGCAATTTGTAAATTGTGTTATAATGTAAGTTTAAAGTTGGTATTAATATTTACAAGAGTGAATTTGGATCAAAATATAGCAGATCTAGAAATATCGTTGATTTACAAACATTTTCAATAAACTATTGACAATAGTTACTGTAAAAAATGTCAATTGTTAATAAATCAATAGTTGCCAGCACACAGTATTGAGAAATATCAATTGTGTAGGTGGTCGTGTGACCCTTCACATTCCATTCACCCGCCCCAAAACCGAGGATCTTGGGTCTTGTTTCGAATATACGGTTTTCTCCGAAATGTGTAATATTGCCTGGAACTCGGATTTCGAGCCGGCATCGTAAATTACGACACAAAAAAACCTCGAGGTATTTTTCTGCCGCTTTTAGTTTACTGGTCAGCGGGATATAATAATGTACATATTTCTGTTCGATTGTTTGGGTCTCAGCGTGTGCTGCCTAACACGAACATCCATACACTATAGTCCATAAAACCTTGAATTCCATTTTAGTTTTTTTCTTCTTTTTCATTGTTTGAAAGAATAAAAGGTGTTATTTATTGTGGGGGGCGAGACGATATCTAAGACTTCGGAATTTATGACTTATTTCTGTATTTGCAGTGCTGCTTTGTGTTGCAGGTGTTTTTTTTCGGTATACCAAAACGTTTTTATTCTTGTAGTTAATATATTTTATTATTGTGTGTGCGACGTCTCGAATAAACGTGAGGTGTACGTGATTCTCGGTAAATAAATATAAAGATACATTCCTATATATTGTTTCTTTTATTCTTAGAACGTGTTATAGAAATACAAGAATTTTATTCTTATGTTGAAGAAAATAATATAAAATATGTACATAGGTGCCTGGTATATATTTTATACTTTAGCTACTACTCATTCTGTTGGTGATGATATCGTATGCATTTATTTTTTATAGTTGATTAATTTTTTATAATTGACTGGAATCGTCAGCAACGGTCAGACCGTATAATACAGAAAAATAACCGTATAATACAGAAAAATTCCTGAAATAAGGCAAGTTAATTTTTTATACAACTATTCTTAAATAATTTCGATCCAAAAAACGACAATAAAAATATTATAATATAGATAAAATCACGATTTCAAGTATATAATTCCGCTGTATAATAAAAAAATTGACGGAATGATAATATTAGATAAACTTTCTATTAGGTACCTAAACCAAGTGGTAAGCTCAAGTTGAATTATTATGGGGGTTAAAATTATATGGGTACATAATTACCAATTAAAAAAATTTCTCGGTGTTAAAGTTTCTCAATCTCAATATAAATTAATGTATAATATTTAATTTAACATTACATATCATACATTACCATTGACAACGGAGTAATTAAAATAACTAATTAATCAAATTATAACATATTTACATGAAAAATAAATAAATTCTAGATTAGAAAAAATTATTTACTATTTGAGTAAAAAAACACTACATTTTTGTTAGGTACCTAATATATAATATATATTTCAGCAACGTCCTATTTATTTATCATTAGATTTTTTGCCTGTTAAATATGTTTTTTATAGGGAGATAATTTATTTTAATTTCCAACATAACATTGAAAATACAATTTTATTGATTCAAAAATGGGAATAAAGAGTTACGATGGTATTAAAAATCTATATAGCTACCTACTATATTCTACAGTTAATTATTATCGATAAAATGAAATTTAACGTTTAGTATCAGATAGGTATAAACCACAATTTAATATACCTATATATATATATATATATATATATTATATACTATAGTACAAACTATCTTTTAACTTAAAATATATGAGTCATATCATGACAATGTCTACTGTATAAGACCGTGGTAATAATAATTAAAAATTGGGTGGTTCCAAATTTTAAGCAGACAATGTTTCGTGTTAATTTTTTTAAATAATGACTATATATAATATATATATAATAAAAATCATTAGAAAAAAAAACAATTATTCTAAGAAAAAATATACAAATTAAAACGATAATATTTGATTTAGTATACAGAAAAATCTCTCATGTGAAGTTCCGGTCTTATTTCTTAAAATGGCCATGATCCGAGCGAACAACAGTTATTATCATTAATTAAATTAGCATTTTTTTCCAGTAAAATGAATTATATGTTAAGCAGTACATTACCAGGACAACGAAAAAAAAATATTTTAACGTATTTCTAGAAAGTGAAATAATATTATTTTAATATTTACGTCTATTAGCATTAAAAACATTGTCTATATAATATTTAGTTTGTAAATTATCTAGTACCCTACTTAGCAATTGTTTTATACATTTATATTTAAGATTTATAATTATTAAAAAAAAAATTAAATAAACAACATTTTTAACAACGCATAAAATCAGTAAATTAAATTAATTCAATAACATATCAACAGACGGCTAAGTTATAGGGCAGTAGATCATAATTTATTTTCTATTTAATCGGGTTTTTAAATTCGTATAATTCAGAAATTAGAAAGTAATATTTTCAATGCTGTTTTATAAATACATAATATAACAAGAATTAAAGATAATATATAAATCGGCACCATTTTTAAAATATATCTATATACCTACAAAAGTTTTAAATTATTACATTTTCAATATTATTAACATTTTATAAAATGTTCTATATGGAACTTTTTAATAATAGCTAAGCTGACATCTATTTAAAGTTAGTAACGTAAATTTAATATTATTTAAGAATATTTATTATTATTTAAGATTGACTATAAAAGAAGATTTCTTTGTTTTACTACCTGATATATTTTTGGAAGGAAAAGTTTAATACAATATACTTATAATAATGTATAACATATGCACTTGCCACTATAAAGCATCCCTATTTACCTCCCCCCCCCTTTAAACAAAAGTAATATTCCCCTCCAATAGACCATATTTATTTATAATATATTATTTAAATTAATCATTTATACTGCAAGTAAGTTCTACTATGGTATTTTTAGAAATTTTAAAAAAAAAACTGTTTTAGGATTCAATAGGTAGGTATATTTATTTTTTACACAAATTTCTTATTTATCTATTTTTATCTTAAAACCTACAGTATCAAAATATAATTTAGTATAAAAATATAATTTTGAAAATATTAGGTGTATAACCCATGGTCAATGATTTTTATAAAATTAGGAAACAGTAATTATGCCTCGGTTGAAGGTGACTAGATCAGATTATTATTTTTTATTTGTTTCTTTCGATGGAATATAGCTTAAAAAGTACTTGGCCAAATTAATCAATATTGATTATTTCTTATAATATGTAAATATAATATCAATAACATTATTTTAGAGTTTTAATTTTTATTCAGCGTTTATTATTATATGTTATAATACGTACAATATTATGAATGGAAACCAGTAGTCGTCAAATATAGTGGTAACGAGAAATATTCGTATCGCATACGTGCACGTATGCTATAGTTACTTAACAAACAAAGGCGTTGATAGCACACAGTATTTCACAATCCTAAATATCCGACAAAATTAAAATTAAAATATGTAACAAAACATTTTTTTAATTATTGACTTTAGTTTTACAATATTTAAATTACATAAATATCTAATAATAATATCGTAATATATTTTTAATCCATATTAATGAGCCCTAAACTTTCAGTATCTTGATATTTTTTGTACATTTTTACGGAATGTTTATAAGTTTTTTTTTTAATTTAAAGTACCCGTGGGTAAACAATACAATTTAAAAAATAATAAACGAAGATACTACATCACGTAAGTGTTTATTTTATTATGATATAATAGTATAATTTTAATTTTCAATAATTAATAATATAGTTATGATTTTTCTAGTAAATAGATTGAAGAAAACACTATTTAACAGATTTTTTCCTAATACAAGTTTGCCTCTACGTTTCTATGCTTTAAAAATGATGTTGAAACATACTTTATTTCATATTGATCATGGGTGGAATTTAGAAAGGTAACGTAACAATCACCTCTTCTTTGGAGTTTAAACCAAAGTTTTGATAATTCGTTTACAATTAGAAAATATAACCATATAAAGTTCTTAAAATAACTAAAAATCAACGTTTTAATAATATATTTTACATGTGATATATATATATATATATTATACCAAATAATATAACAGATTTCGTTCAATGTGCCTTTTTCGGTAGCCGCTCTTTGGCTGTATTGCTACCAACAGACGTTGCCAAATTAATAAATTATGTACTCTCGTTTCGACTACACGCTATGTTTATACACCTTGAACCAAGTATTTAATTAAGTATAATATAGTATATAGTCAATAGCTGCATTTCCCACCATTTATCCTGCTTAATGATTACAACTACATTTTATCATTATATAATTATATACATACGTATTTTCCGACCGGAATATTCTATATAACATAAAAAATAAATAATTTAATGTTACCATTTCATTAATTTAAACCAATGATTGAGTTAGAACGATTTAAATGAAATAATTAGTTTTACAGTGACCTGTGGGTGTATATTTTATGTATGAATATGTTAGGTACCTAATAAAACTGTACATATTACTATATCCTTATAGCAATATATAATCAAAGGCTAATATTCAATATTCTCAGTAGTTATCTTAAGCGTAAAAAAAAAATTGCATAATGTGATGGGAAATTTTAATAAATTAGAAAATAATATTACATCCAGATAAAACTTATAATTGATTTAAGAATAATGATTTTATATATATGTGATTACTTCCAAATTATATTTATTCACCAATAATAAACCCGTAAATTTAAAAAAAATTTTAAAAAATTTTACAACAAGCAATATTTTCCCGAAAATCCCGTTTTACGATTTATGTATTCTCAAGTTAAAGTTTTAGTTATACAATTACATTTTTACACAATATATTAAACGTAATTATTTGTGTTATGTTATCAATATTTTTAAAAAATTAAAAATTATAAAAGGTAATTTTTTAAAAAATTTTTTTTTTTTTTAATAAACATCTCAGTATTTGTGATTTCAAGACCCCGCATATTTCTTGAAGAATCTTTGTAAGCAGTTTCATAGTATTTAAAATTGTAAATTATAAAAATAATTCTAAATAATTTTAAAATTTTAAAATCCATTTTAATATGATATGATTTAGGACATTTTTAACAATTTATATTTATGTTGTATAAAATTTGCTGCAATACTTAATATATGTATATAAAGACATTTATTCAGTATTTATATAATATTTTTGAGTATCTTATTACAGTTATGATGTTAACATAAAAAATAATAATATTTGATTATTGTTAAGTATTAGAAAATAAAACATTTTATTATAATATACATATAAATAAATATATATTATAACACTTGAATCTTCAAAAATACCAATATGAGTTATATACATCACATTTTAAAGAAATAAACTGTGTATGCTAGTGTAAATACCAAGTATATTTTAAAAATTAAAAAAAATATATAATAATATAAATGTTTATCACGTATATCCATTATCATTCATTTTATCATTTGTTTTTTGGTCTCCTGAACCACTCACTTTTTAGAAATACGTGGTACATTTAAAATGACAGGCAATTTCATGAAAGTCATTAATTATTATTGCACAAAAAAAGAATGAAAATATTTTTTGTTGTAAAAAAATTTTCATTTAATTTAATACCTAAGTAATTTTCCACTAAATTCATTAATGAACGAGTTAACAAATATATACCTTGAGTAAAATACCTAGTTCAAATAATCATAGAAAAAACCAATATTAAAATTTAACTAATACCTAAATTATTTGATAACTGACGATTATTTATTTTTAAAACAAATTTTAAACTAAGTTTGACTAAATTAACTTAATTAAAATTTTAAAAAAGTAGTTACTCGCCAAGCCTTGACCTTATATACCTACCAATACTCAAATTTCTCTGTACTTTACCATTAGACATTTTCAATATTTTGGCCCACTTCACTATTTGTATTATTATAATTATTAATTAAAATATTTTTCTTAACATCTTAAAATCTTTGGAATTTTATTGAATATTTCATAAAGCAAGAGCTAAATATGAACTTTTTAAAATGTTCTAAATTATTGGAACATTTGCGTCACATAAATTTAATTAGTACTCACTACCCAGGTATTAAATATAGTATAATAATCGTTGAAAATTGCACGTTTCAAAAGTATTACCATACTACCTAGTAAATATATCAAAATTGTAATGAAATTATAAAAATACAAATTTTTCTCAATTTATATGGTAATTTGTTGTACCTACCACACAATTTTCCGTATATTTGTCTAAATTAACTAGTAAATAACGAAAATGCAAAATGGCAGAAAATATTTGCCAAATAATTGTGCATACGATTTTGAAACTTTTTAAAACTTAAAAATACTCCATTAACACTTTTGGTTAACCAAATTGGCTTCCTCACTCCGCTTTAAAATTATGAACACGTGGCAGGTTTGTATCCCCTTTCCTTTTATATGCCATAGTATTCATTTAAATATAACTATAAAAATATATACTAGTAAAAGTATCAAAATGTTGAATTATTCAACGATTCCACCCTTTCCGACGACTATAATAACACAATATAATATAATGATCACACACACGCAGTCGACTGTCGACCAAAAATGTTTTATTATTATTAGGTATAACCAGTTTTTACATTATGAATGCGGATGTTCGTTTATTTAGAAGTGTCTTCACAAATATATGCTCACACATAGAAAAAATACAGTACTAAATTATAAAAATTGTTTTTTTATTTAAATTAATGTATATTTGTTTCTTATTCACAATAGTACAGCCTAAAGCATTTAGATCCGTATTATACCTTCTGAATATGATCCTACAAGAAATTATTCATTATAATATTTCCTACATGAAAAAAGTTTTTTTAATTACGTATTTTTTAAATAATTAAATGAACATTATTAAAGTTCTTATAAAAAAATTAAATAATAGTAATTATTTATTTCTAAATTACCCACCTAAATAATTACAAAACTGCCGATTCAATGAACTTAATTTTCTGAGACTTTTCACGACTCATACCAAATATAGAATTTAAGCATATTTAAATTAATTTAAAATAATAACTGTTATTTATTAAATTACATTAAAATTATTTCTAAACTTTTATTTTATTATAGATGTCATTGGATTTTAAAATTCCATAACCTATAATAAAGATAAATATATAATAAAAATGTCAACATTTTCGTATTTTTTAATGTATTTTTAGACGTTATTTATGACTTAAATTAATAATCAGAATCGAATGTAATCTATAAACATGTTTTCTGCTTCAATTCAAAAATGATCAAAATTTAGTTATTGTACGAGGATAGTAAACTAAATTTTTTGAGGTATCTTGATTAAATTATTTTTCGTTCGTACGTATAATAAAACGTTAATAATGGAATGTATTTCTATAAATAAAATAATACCTACTCGAACTACTACGTTCTATATGTTTATTAACTACTAGAATGTTTCTCTTTCATAAATAGTTTCAACAGCAACAATAATATTAATATAATTTAAATTTAAAACAATGGACAATTAGAACCACAAAATAGTTTAAATTCTGTAAACAACTGTGGCGGATCTAGGATTTTACCATTTGGGGGGGAGGGAGTGTATATATTATTTAAACCTCTAAAACCTTTAAACCTTTAGACTCTTTAAACCTTTAGAAAACCTCCATTAGATTGAATACGTGGATATATTTATATAAATTATTTCTTAAACAATTATTTTATGAATTTAAAGAATTATATTATTAACAGAATTCCTGTTAAAAGTTTAAAATATCTGAGTCTATATTATGACTATTTATAAGTCATATTATCTAGTTTTAAAATGATCAAAAATACGCTTATTCTGTGTTAAAAATAAAATAAAATTATGTTTCACACTTCATTATTCTGTTTAAAAATGTGTACGTTCAATATTTCGAGTAAAATACTTTCACTGATAACATTTTATTCGAACATACATTAAAAAAAATATATATATTTCGGTCTTTATATTACGCTAAATCCAAACTCCTTCCCCTTCCCCACCCACCTAGATACGCCACTGACTGTGACGAAATATTTTATAAAAAAAAATTAATCAATAACGGAAAATAATTATTAAAAAAATCGTTTTATCATTCAATCAAAAATAATGCATGTCACATTGTATTTGATATCACGCAAATGTTGCTTGGAAGACAATATTGTAGATTTAGTTTAGTACATGAATTTCTGATCGCAATTCAATAACGAAAACCTTTTTATGTATGACGCATGGTGTAACACGTAATCCTACATTCATGATTTAGACAAAACCCGGCTATACGTGTTTCCGTAGTACGTCGTTAGTTTCGGTCAATCACCATCCACCGTGGTCAAATACCACTGAATAAACGTTATTTATTTATACTCATGATCCCCTGATTGAAAATTATTTTTGTACCCGCTTTGGAATAAGCCATCCACCAAAATGGGTATAAATCGGTATAAATGGGTATAAAGATAGAATATCTTATATAAGGTATAGAAGGTTTAAAAATAAAGATTATAACAAATTATATCTTATTTTGCAGGGATTATGCATGCGGGGATTATGCATGGGGTTAGGGAAGATATTTGATACCAGGAGACCATGAGCAGTATGTACGCCAGCAGTATACCAGTGTACAGTATGATATTATATTATACACATTTATTATGGGGACACCACACACACACCCGATTTTCGAGGGGTTTTAAAAATTTTAATTCTTTTTTTAACTTTTTTAAATTTAATTTTAAGAAAAACTTAAAATGAACAATCTTTAAATATTTATATCTATTTTAGAAGTAATTAAAAATAGACCTGTGTCCATACCATTTTTCATCGTTGTGTAATCACGATATTTATTTAAAATAAAACATGTTTATGCAATTTATTTACCATGTGACTTCTTCAAAAAAAAGTAAAAAGAAAATTATACCATCGTTTGAAAGATGAAAAGTTTGAATAATTTTTGTTGGCAGACGATTTTTAAAATTCGTATTCACAAACTAAAAACATAGCATAGCAAAAAGGCGTATTAGGAAATATTTATTGTGTAAAATATAAAAATAAAACATTATTTTTTTTAAAATCTAATCCCAACTAAAATAATATATAAAATAAAAAAATAAATAAAATATAAAAAAAAGTTTTCACCTTTTAGACTATGTAAAAATTATTTTTTTATGTCTATCATCAATGTAGTAGCATTTGAATATTACGAAGGTACGAATCACTATGAACATTTGTTAATGGAGCGTCTTCTTTATACTATTACTTTTGCGACGATACAGCCATTGAAAGCAAATTTAAGTACATGTAAATTACTACAGATTATTAAGTGTTGTACTGTTAAAAATGTCTACTTCGAATAATTTATACATTATCTGGGATGATAATTTATGAATCACAGGATTAGTAATAAAATATTATAAATCATTTTTTTTTTTTTTTTAAATACGTTTTTATTTAATAAATCAATTAATGATTACAAAAAAAGAGTCCTTATCTACATTATTATGTAGAGATAGCTTAGTAATTTTATCTAACAAAATTTGTTAACTGATTAACTGTATTTATATTAGATAGAACTAAATCTTACTGAGAATGCTGTAATATGAAAAATGTTTATTGGATATATTATTAAGTAGGACGCTATATAGATGGAGGAGTATAGTTGCTTGCATATAGTTCAATCTATTGTATGCATAACTAATGAAAAGATATTAGCTAAAATAAATTATGTTTATATTATACTACTTACTTTACTGATCGTCTTTAGTTTAATTTATGTTATGATATGATGTTTTGACTTGCATACAATTCAACTATGAAACAAATAGAGTTCTGTGTTTGAATTATTTATACTTTATTATTATATTATGATATTTACAACTCATATATTTATATGAATAAATATACACGTCATGACACTTGTATATGATTTATAAAAAAATATAATTATAAATGTTGACCTAAATATATTACACTTAAAGAGCCTCGAATATATATTATAAGTATATAAGTATTATAATTAACTATAAACACATGTTAAATAAATCAAACTACATATAGTTTACCTAGGTGATTAATACAATACGCTCAAGACCCCATTTAGATTTTATTTTCGGAGGGTATTCAAAATATACTTTATAATTTTAGTACTTATTAAGTGTATGTTTTTTCAATCATATAGGATCAATCATATCGGATTTATGAATATTTACTACCTACGCAGAAAACTCAATCAACGATGGACAAAAATAAGTTTTTTTGTCTGTGTATAAAACTTGTCACAGATAACCGCCTTAAAAATTAAATTAAACTATAATTAGGATATATGTACATGTTTTTAATAAAATAATGATTACTTATTTTTTACCAAGTTCAAAAGTTCATGGTTTTAAAAAAAACTGTTTAAAATATTATCTTAATATGATGCTTTTTATAACTAAACCTATCAATGTTTTTCCGCATACTTACCTATATCTATTATTTCACTTACATGATTGTTTTCACCAATTTTACTATTGCATTTAAATCACAATCTACGTAGGCATGTATATAAAGTATTGTGGTTCATTAATCGATCGGTTAAGATTAAATATATTGATATTGATGCTAAAAGCCACTATTTTGTATACAAAATGTTGAAAATGTTGAAAAAATTTCAGAGGGGGTCCGGAACCCATAGACCCTCCCCCTCAGATACGGTCTTGAATATGTCTGTAATATATAATAAATAATATAGTAAACTGTATATGACTGCCATCAACTATATGTACCTACATATTTTAACATATTAATACCGAATACGTATACATGATTATTCACTATGAAATTAAGTATAACTAAAATAAAAAAAAATAAAAAAGATAAACCGTTTTTTTTTTTTTTATCTGAACTATTTTGTGTTGCTTTATACATGTATAGTAGTTGTGTACTATCAGATCTGTAGTTTTTAAGCCCTGGGGCATTAAGATGGTGGGGCCCAAAAAACAAAAAACCTTTAAAAAACAAGAAAATAATAAAGTTATCATTTTTATTTTCTAAAATGATGGGTGCCCTGAGACCATCACCCCGCTGGCTTCTCCCTTAATCCAACCCTGTGTGTATTATTTCAATGAACTATATTTATTTAGACATTAAAAAGATAATATTAATAAATAAAATAAATATATTTTTTAGACATAACCTAGATAGGTAATCCGATATCGGCTAAAATAATGTTTATTCTTAATTTATGTAATTTGGAATTAAATAATAAATATCTTTGTAAGGTAAGTGAGCTATTCGTAAGTAAACAAAAGAAATTTTTAAAGTTAACGAGTTAATTTTTTTTAGACGTGAATTGTGTCCGGTGAAAAAAAAATATAAATGAATTGTGCCCGGTTACTACTGGATTCAACTCGTGTATGATTCATTTAACATTGCGGGTGACAATTCGTTGATTTGGGACACAATTGTTTGCAGCCAACAAATCGACTTTAAAGTAGACTGACTATAACCAACAATTATACGCAGTTTCTAAAATAATTTAATTTCTTTAAAATACACTGAATGTAACCGAGTTCTTTTAATTTCTAAACTGTTTCCATAAAAAAAAACTATTTTCAAACATTCACACAATTATATTAATTATTTATGATGGATTGAATTAAGTTGCTAGTATTTGAATGAAATCGATTTGCGAGCCACTTTTAAATATGATTCTAGAAACTTATTTATAGTATGCTTATTTTTTTCTTAATAAAAAACAAATCAGACATTATATATGCAAAAAAAATAATACTTATACGAGTAGAACTATAAGTTTTACTACAATAACGAATATTATATGTAAACAAAAATAAGTACAATCATATGTCTACAAGAACAACCCTGAATATCATGTCTCCGAAGCGTATGCGGAGAGGGGCTTAAGCCCACCCATTGCTCACAAAATTCTATTTTTTTTTTTATGTTTCATATTATCAATATTATATATATTATACATTTATAATATATATACACAGTGTCATATTTTCAACTATTTTCTTATGGGGGGGGGGGAAAGGATCCGTGCACTATTTTGGTAAATAATACTTATTCAAAATATTTATTTTAATTTTTTTAAATTTTTAGCTTTAAAAGCACTTAATTTTGATATTTTAAGAATATTTTGCAACACATAGTAAAAAAAATGTTATCATTATACATTAATAAAAACGAGTAACAAAATCATTTTTTCAATATTAAAATTTTTACAATTTTACATTTTTCTAATTTTGTAACAGTAATATAAAGAAACTATATAGTAAATGTAGGTTGTATTTTTGTATTGTTTTAAGATAATTATTTCAAAATTAAATATATTTTAAGTTTAATATTTAGATATACTTAATACCTGACGAAAAAATTTTAATCTTTGTCAGAAATACTACATAAAAATAAACTACAGGATAGGTCATAACAGTTGTAAAATAAAATATTAAAACAAGATTATATTATACTTTTAAGTTTTAATTTATAAATTTTCTTTACATTTTAAAGCTTATTATTCCTTAATTTAGCAATAAATGATAAAAGTACCTACCTAAGGACCATAACCCAGTTATAATAAAATAAAACAGTTCATCGAATTTTGATTACGAAACTCCAACCAAATATTTTGTATTCATTTTAAATGGTAAATACATTAATATTGGAGATTCAAATATATGTTTAAAACACTTTTAATATTAAAAATATATATATATATTCTAATCACTAATAAAATCTTTATTGAATTTTTTTACCCACAAATAAAAGACATATATAAAAATTTTTTTATTTAAATGTTTAGATCCACCGTTTTCATATTTATGAAGAAATAATCATTATTTTAACCCGTATTTTTCGTTATTATTTTATTTTTATTTTTTATTTATTATAATATTATTATAATTTTTTTCTGGTTTTTTTTTTTCGAAAATCATTAAATTACCTCTTCAAAGTACCTTCCTAATAATATTTAATGCCAAAAAATAGATACGCATTTCAAAATTTAATCATTATGTCAAGTCTTCTGGACAATAAATGACTCGTGGAAAAGTATAAAACAAATAAAAATCATCGTAAAACGAAAAAATATTCAGAATCTAAAATTTAATCATTGCAATCATTTTTTAATATCAATAAAAATTATTTATAGGTATGTAAGTTTTTAAGACCCCCGGAGCCCCCCCCCCTGTAACTACCCCACTTCATATATACCTATTATATATTCCTATATATATATAAGTATATTTAGCAGTATGTATTCTATTAAAATACTGCTGAAGAAGCTCCTACTTTCTTCTTTTATGCCTAATCTTATGTCTACTGAGTACCTACTTATTTATTTTCAAGCCCCTACCCCCAAATTGAAAAATCCTGTGTACGTCACTGTTAAATGTTATATTGCTTAAATTTATATATTTGATTTCTAGTAGTTGTAATGCTATTACATAAATATGTCAGTATATTTTACTATGATTCTATAAAAAAAGGCACACAAAAAAAAAAAATACAATTGAAAAAAAGGCGAGGAAATTAAAGATAAATTATATATTCTGAAATATCAATTAATAAAATTATAATATAGATTAGGTACTTGTGGATATTATTTTAATAAAATAAAAAATTTAATTCCACAAAAACTGTTTACAATTTTATTTTGTATACACCTATTTTGATAACGATGTTATCATCTTCAGTAAACAATAACGACTATGTATATGTACATTGTACATATTACATACAAAATACAAGTATATAATATTTTTATGGAATCGAGTTTTTTCATTTTATTACTAATAATTAAATTTATCAAGTTTGAGTTTAGTATAATTATTTTAATAATAATAATATATTTATATTATTAATTATTAATGTTTTGGAATAATAATTAAATTTTTTGTTACATTTTGTAGGTATAGGTATATTTATTTTTAGAATTTGTATATTATATTAGAAATTACATAAAAATTTTATACTAGGTATAGTATTATATTTGTATATATTATTTATGTATTTATTATTATGTAAAATTATTTATTTATCATATAATATATTATAATAAGAAAACATGACAACAAATATAATAAAAATGCCTAGTTACCATTATTTTTTTATAATATTATTATATTATACCTATATAAAATACCTATACCTATATTAATTGGCATTTCAGAAAACACAATTTGTCATTTAGTTCCTTAGCTTTTTTTTCTATCACCAATACTATATATTATATCCGAAAATAAAAGTTGTTTTTAAAACAATTAAATGCGGTTGAACTAAAATAAATTGAGTGGTTTTAATATTTGATTACTTCTATACAAATTTAAATGTTGTAAAATAATCTAATTTTTTATGGGAAATTTTCTATAGAAGTTATGTTATTAAGACTTTGAATTTTTCAAAATTTTCTATTATTAAAAATCTTATAAGTCAACTAATAAAAACTTTATAAAATCACCCATGTAAAAATGCGTATCAACTTAGATTTTTATTTTAGATGCAATTTAAATTCACGTTTCGATTATGCTCTCTGAAGATAATTGTAATTATTTATGTCTAACAAATAATTTTACTTTAAGTGATATAGAATTATATTTATTATTAAAATCCAAATTAAATGGCAGTTCGTACACAAACAACAATAAAAGTATTGAATAATTAACTTAAAATAATGAAAATAATGCACCATTTACATGGATCATTCTGTAACTGATTTATCGCCAATTGAAATTGTTAATTAAAAAAATATTAATAATTTGTCATAAGCTGCACCTACACTACAACGAATTTTTGAGAAGCCACATGTTCGAATGGTTCGTTCACGTTTACTAATAAAGCAGTTCATCAAAAGAATTTTATTAATAGTGTTGACGATTAGACGAACTATATGATACGTAATTTTTTTTCTAGTTATTTTTGTAAAATTGTAATTATTATTTTTTTTCAATAATGTAAAAATTAGAGAACTGCTTCTAGACTGATGAAAATTATTAGAAGCTTATTGAATTTTATCAAGACTGCCCTATTTATGGGACCTTCAATATCCAAAATTTAAGCTTACAAAACTAAAATATGATTCTTGGATAGATGTATCCAATACATTAAACTTGAACTTATAAACTCAAAAAGAAAATATTATAATATTCAAATGAAACTTATTAAAAACGTCTTACTAGAAGGCTTCTTGGTAAGATAAAGGTTAACTATTCAAATTATTAATATCGAAAAATAAAATACATATGACCGAACGCAACCGAATACCCTTCGTTGGAATTCGTTAAATAGTTTAGACAAATATTTAAAATGTTTCAGAACAATACAACGCATTCAAACATATTTGCCTTCGTTAACATTTGTTGCAATTTACTGTATAGTGGAAACACTGCTATAGAAAAATTATTTTATAGAAATTAACATAACTAGCAGTAAAGTTATAAATTTATAATTTATTATATTGGATGAAATAAAAAATAGTTAAATCGTGAATTTTATGTACTACAATAAATGAAAACTATGATTGTCAGAAAAATGAAATTTGAAAAAATAAGTGAGTAAAATGTTGAAAAATATTTGATGTATATTACGTATGTAATACTAAAATACACACTCTGTGAAAACTAAATTCTCTATACCTATTTTTTCTGGATTACGAGTAAATAGCCGGTTTTAATGCTTTCCCGTTGTAGTATTCCCTCACGCGTTTATCAAAAAAGGTCGAATTAATGCCACCTACAAAAAACAATAACATCAGCTACCAAAAATTGTTACATGTGTAACAATCAGATTAAAATAATAAAAAATGTTTTCCAAAAATATAAAAATAAATAAATAAAAAAAATATATACTTATATTAATCATTATAAAACCAATAAATCCCTTGATCCCAAAATGTAGAACATACAGTAAATACCTACATCAATACACAATGCAAAATCTTAAAACACATTTCTTATTATTTCATATACCTACCTAATTAAAGTACAATATAGAACTACTTTTAAATTTAAAAATATATAACCATAGGTGCAAAAAATTGAGTTAAACAATTTTTTGTTTTTTTTTTGGGTGAGGGGGGAGGACAAATGATATTTTCTTCAAACACAAATATCAATAAATAGCTAAATATTATACATTTTGGGGACGGCTATTATACTTGTCACTTACCACTATATAGTGTTATAATATATAGTATATAAAATATATATAATCTATAGTATAGATCGATTGTGCGATTGCGGATCGGCACTATTTTTTCAAAAAAAATGTATAGATAATCGGAAAAATAATATAGTTGAACAGTACTTAAAATATGTATATTATAGTTTTATCTTGTTTACGCGCTGTTGTTACATCAAGACGGAGTATTGCTGAAGGGGGAATAGGAATAGTTTGAAATGGGTTACTAACACTAAAAATAATTTACGACTCACACAAATACCGAGCTGTACAACAAAAGAATAATAAATTGCCTATGTAATACTCCTTAAAAACATATGGTGTGACGGCCATTATTTATCGATTTAATCTCGGTATTCAAATACATAAGGTGAAACTTATATTGAAATTATATCAGATAAATATTTAAAATAATTACAAAACTAGTTATTATAAATTATGTAAAACGGAAAGAAAAGTGTACCAAAATACAGTTTTTTGTATCCATTACAGAAAAACTAATTTCTACTTAATAATTAACTAATTTTACAATTATAATGACAATATGGGAATATTATATATACCTACCTATGTGTATGGTAAAAAGTAATATAATTAAACACATAAAAATTACCAGGAACAAATACAGTTGAGTACTAGAATGATTGTTTTAATTAAACCCAATTATATATATTTGTTTTAACGTAATAAATTTGGAAAACTTAAAAAAAATATCGTTCTTGCTCACATTGAAAATTATAGCTAATAGCTTGAAAATCGATTTTTCTATAAATTGAGTTTACTATATTAAAATGTTAAAATTTTTTATTTTTTTAATTATTGTACATATTAATTATTAATGCTGAAAATAATAGTGAAAACCAATTAGGCCTATCCCTCTTACTTTGGAAGTTACAAACAAAATTGCATCAAAATAGCACATTTCTTAAAATTTATTTTTGTATAATATCTTGTTAAAATAATCAATTATTACAATATACATTTTTTTTTTTTATATACATATAAATATGTGGTTTAAATTTCAAAAATTTTTATTTTGATATAGAAATTTCACGTTCGGACTTAATTTAGAAATTATAGCGGTTTGAAATTGTCCGATATACACATATACACGCTGCACATTGGCCCACGGTTCCCAGTTGCCCGTACGTCGTAGTAAAGCGATAATTTACGGTTCTATTTTATCGTCGACTCATGTTATTTTCATACTTTTTTATTTCTTTAGTGCTTCACAACACATAATACTTTCTAATTAAACTGTCCATGCAACTGAAAGAACAGTGGCGTAACTATTGCAGGGGTGACTGCTTCCAGACGCCGAACTCCCAGGAGCGTCCAACTTTTATTATCTCTCCACTTCCTCTAATCCTAGGCACTTAAATTTTTTTTTTTTTTGTTTATTTATGGTTTTTAAAGTCGAATTCTTAGGGAAATATATGCAAATTACGTTTTCTTGCTTTCTTTAGGGACTTAAAAATTGTATTTAGCACCAGGGTGTTTTGACTTGTAATTACAGTAAAAGTAAATAGAAAAGCCATTTTTTTACATCAATAAAAAAACTTTAAAATACACATTTCAAGTTTAAGTTAAACACAATTTAGGTGTACCTACTTCTTTCAGCAGTATTTATAAACCAGGAAGCGTCATTCGTTCACTCGGACAATTTAATTTCAAAATATCTCCCGATTAATTTGTGAAATTCCACGTCAATACAAAATATATAGAAAAAACTATAAAATTGAACCGTGAACTATCGCTATACTACGATGTGCCGATCGCCTAGGCACCATGGACTATGAACCTTACCATTTCCGGGCTATCTGTTTGTGTACGTGTATATCTAAAATCTTTAAACCGTTATAACTTCTACACATATTATGCGTGTCAAATTTTTAAATTAATAAAAAATGTTTTTCAAATTTATTGCATTTAATACATATTTTTACTGGGGTTTAATAATTGAAGTAGTGCCAATGACAATAGGCAATTGATAGCTATTAAAATTTAGACCATTTGATCTTGTTTCAATAAAGACTTTGGTCCTCATTATTTGACTAATAAACGCATAAAAGAATCACTAATCAATAAACATAATAACCATAAACACCTTATGCATATAAATTGTACTAATCTTACTATTTATATAGATTGCAATGTTCAAATATTGTTCCCAATTATGTTGATAATTAAGTAACCTTATATATTTTAGTATATTCATAAGAATCTGGTATAATAAATCTCTAGAAGCAAAATACTTATTAATAAACGAATGTTTTCTCAAACATTTGTATTTGGAAAAATATTGTTTATATTTAGTTTCTTCATATTATTTTATTTTATTTATACTTTATTTAGGATACTTCTAGTTTTTACTTTTATTATTGAGTTTTCCATCTATTTTATTAATTTACATAATACAGATAATTTCACATTATAGTATTATACCCATAATGTAGGTAGAAAGCTGTTCTAAACAAAATTCACATCAAATCAATTTTTTTCCTTAAATGTTGAAAATTTTTTGGAATAGAATGGTTGTTTTTCAATAGGTTATTATTTTGTGAATTTCAAAAGACCACCATATTTACATACATTTTCTAGAAAACTCGTTTTTCAAGTAATTTTGAAACGTATGTGAGTAAACCTCCCCCCACTCCTTTGTTACAAAATAATTTGGAACGTCATTTTCTTAATTTGTAATCCAATTGTAATTAACTTCAAATATTTATACTTTTTAACCTCACCATTTCCGAGTTATAACCACTTTTATCATGGAGGGCCATTCGCCCCAAATTGATAAATTATCTAGGGCATATTTAGATTACATTGACGTTATATAAATCTAAAATTACAATACTCTGTATATACGTATAATATGTGTAAATATATCTATTCACTTTTTTGCTGCAATGAAATGATAACTTTTATAATTGCGTAAACTATTTACACAGAATAACTTTGCTATTTACTCTTAGTACGTAATTGTTAAATAATTAATGTAGGTATATTTATACCTATAATAATCATAATAATAATAAATTACATCTATATCGTTTCCAAATGTTATATTTATAATTGTTTGGTTTTTATGAAATTTTAATGTGTATTATTTTATATTAATAAATGTATGTACCTATAATTACTTTACGAGTATACCTTATAATTTACCTTAGTCTAGAACATATTCTTACATTACTCTGTATAAATTTAATACACGTTTAATTTATAAAAATTTAAATCACAATTTATTCCTATATTATAAAAAACTTAATGTAAATTCTATAAAAAAAAATACATCTATAAATTTATTTTTCATATAGAAATAGTTATATTATTATAATCCACATTAGTATTTTGTAGCTCTGAAAAATATCATTATCCACTTTTTATCCTACAAACATGAAAATAATTTGATATAATATATTATATAATATTGAATATAAATAAAATAAAACCCGAATCCACCGTATTTGCTGACAATAAAATGAAAATTTTTGTGAATTTGAATTTTACTATAATTTTAAAACATTATCCACAAGTAGGTACTCAAATTAAAAAAATAAAAATGTAAAAAACATAAATTATTTATACGTCTGGTGTTATTTTCTGTTATTTATTAGAAATTAATTTATATAGCTATTATAACTGTATAGTGTGTTTTAGATAACTAGAAAATGGAAATACTCCATATCTCTTCAAGATTTTGAATTATGTTTATTTTGTGTACTAATAATAATAGTTATTACGGGAATACCCATTTTTAATACCATATTCAAGTAATTAAATAAGCTGTAAGTGATTTTGATGTACCGATATAATAATAATAAGAATAATAGTGATATTCATAATGATACAATAAACTCAGACACTCTATGAAATTTGAATTAAGAACAATAATTTATACATCAAAATTACTTTTAAAAACGGCCGGTTCTATAAAAAATGGGGCATTTTATTTTCTATGCTGCATCTGCGGTCACAATGCGCACGCCTATGCATAGATAGCACACAGTGCCAATATCCAAATAATTTACAGTGACTTAAAAAAAAAAAGATTTCTGTACCGATTATAATATTATTTATAATAATTATATTTATTATTATTATCTATAATAATTATCAAGTTAACCGTTATCATTAATATCAATGTAATTTTAGAATTAAATATATTCCACAAAATATTAAATATTTCATTAGTTCATTAATAAAAACAAAATTAAACTGTCTTCACTCTCCATTAATGTTTCACTACACTTTTATTATTTTGTTTTATATTTCGTGCAATCTGTGATCTGTTGGTAATTTAAAATTATAATTTGTTACCTACTGGCTACCTAAATAGTGTACAAGTTATAACGTAAGATTGTATTATTATATAATAAAAATTATTAGTACCGAGTATTGACACAGCTAGGTCGATATATGCCTAGGTACCTAATATAATATCTACCTACCAAGTAACTACCAATAAATTGTTACTAGCTATGGCAGCAAAATAGGTAAATATTTTTTATTTATTATATTTTTCTAACTAGAAATATTATAATATTATACCTACTACAGTATAACTATAATAATTATTATTAATGTAATTATTATACTAACGGCACTACGTACCTATTGACGAAAATATGGCGATGGTATAAATTTATTTATTATATAGGAGGATGCTACACATACGTTTGTTGCCTCTGTATTACTTAATATACCTATATATATATAGGTATTTTATATTGTATGTTTAATTAAACAATATTTAGTAATAATTATTATTAAGGCACTTATAAACACGTAAGTATTATAGTTTGTGCATAGGCAATTTATGAAATACAGGTGTGTGTTAATAATTTTTATTTTGCCATAAATATAGTATAGTTAGTCTGTATATACACGGACTACCATTATGTTGTCCACACAACTATGGAAATCAAATGTTACACAATTTTTTTTTATGTACCACAATCATTACTAATGCTACATTTAAAAAAAATATATATAACATTTACTTTATAATATATAAATTATGATGTATATTTTTTATCATTATACACTAAATAATATCATTGCATAATATGATAATACGCATTTTAAAATATATTCTGATTCATTAAAAAAAAAAATGAAAGTCCAAAGTACAAAATGTAATAAATAAAAATTAATGACCGGGGAAATAATATAGTGATATTGTCCTACAAAACTAGCGAGGCTCAAAGGTCCAAATTTAATCAATTTTCTATGGGAATAATACAGTATACACATCACTATCTATTTCAATGTATTTACCATAGGTCAACGGTTATTTTATGATAGTTTACATTTCCAATTAAAATAGCTAATTACTAGAAACGGATAAGTAATTATAATTATTTCTATATAAAAAAAAGACCGATATAATACATATTAATTTTTTTCTGTAGATATAATGATTAAGTACACAACATATTTACATAGATACGATAATTAATTCGACCAGATATATAAGTCATAACCCTCATTCGTCCTTCTGCATTCATTCGTTCTTGAACACCAAAACGTTACAGTACTCAAAGCTCTCTTGTGATTATTGGCGGTTACATTATCACCATGGTATCGAAAATTGTTATATTTGCTTATCTAGCGACACTTCTATTTGTCATGCCATCGTTGTCTGAGGTAAGAACATTCGTCATTTAATATAATTAAATGTACAATATTCCTGAAATAAAAACTAATAAAGTTAAATATTTTTAGGAGAAGAAAGCAATTACCAGTGCTCCGTACGTGGACAAAGATATTGCTGCAAGTATAGATAAAGTCAAACGTATATTTTCATCCAAGGTAATAATATATAAATACAATAAAAGTATTCTACAGATATATATAAGAGGATGTACTTTAACGGCATTTAAACACGTTCTCGCTTTTTAAGTTCAACTTCTTTCCTAATTATTATTGTAGGTTCAAAATTTAAACAGAATATAATAGATGAAAATATTTACTATGCACGAAAATATAAATTATATAAAGTATTTTTAGTAAAAATATTTTTTTAAATTTTTAAAATTTAAAAATTTGACGTTTTTAATCACCAGTATTAGATATTTAAATATACTTATTGAACAAAAACTCTATGCACAGTCTTAGTTTATGTTCTCATCTGTTATTTAGTATAATTATTTTTATTTTGTGATACATTTTCATCGAACTGACATCAAAGCACCACAAGTAGTTTTTGAACAAATGTCGTGATTATACAACAATAAAAAATGGTACAGATATAAGACTATTTTTAGAATACTTATTACTTACTTACTATAATATATTTTAACATTTTTAATTACTTTAACTTTAAATGAGTAATTAAAAATTGCCTACACAGAACCCCTCAAAAATGACTAGTATAGAATCATTTTAATAGCACCCTTAATAAATTTCATCGAGTCTATATAAAATGTATTCCATAATATAATATACAGTATAATATTGAATTTACTATAGGTATTTTTTCAATTTATACATTATTAGAATATTGATGATTAATTATTTTTATTCTTTCTTATAATTGAGAATTGATATTACGAATAAAGAACTGGACTATCAACTTATTGATAAGCATGTAACTAAACCTAGATAAAAAAAAAACATGGGAAATATAATTTTTTCTAGGTATAGATAAATGTATGTGTGTATATTCTAGTTAATCGGTATAGTGAACTTCGTTCTATGACATTTTAAAATAATTTCAAAATGATGAGTCATTGAACGCCATTTCTAGTAAAAACAGTTAGTATGTACTTTAAACTTAATTCCATTTAATATAGCTGGACAATAATAGTATTATTAATATAATTTGTATATTAATTATAATATTATATTTATAAAACATAAAATGATCAACTTTAGTTAACAACTCGGTTGCTTTTTGTGTTTATGGTTTTATTTTTAATTTTTTTATTGAATTTGAAATAATTATATGTTTACATTTTAACATGAAAAATCTCTTATATATTTAATATATTTTTTAGATAAAACCACTACCTATTTTAAAATTTTAAAATTCATATTCCAACAAATAACATTTATCTATTAAATGTATGAATGAAAATCGAATATTAAAATAATATTATATTATTTATTAGCATTTAAGTTTAATTAGGATGGTGGAGGAAAGAGAAATAATATTTAATATTACTCTATTATATAGATTAGTGGTTCTCAACCTATGTGGAATTTAGGAGCTGCGCGGAAGTGGGTAATATATAGGCAAGGAAGAAATTACGATAATTTCATTAAACGAAAATCAAATTATCACAAAATATTTCATTTATTTTAATTCGACAGTTTTAACTTTAAACCCATTCGATTTCATCGTATACATATAATCTACATAATTTGTGTAATATACAATATAATTATACATAGTTATTAATACATATACTTGTATTATTATTATGATGATAAACCACTCGGATACAATTGAAAAATAAAATTATTATGGTAGAATTACTATTGTAATAAATTATTGATATACTTTTTTTGAGTTCAAAATGTAAATAGGAATGACTGGTAAATTGGTAAAAAGTAAAAGGGGCGTTAAATATAAAAGCTTGAGAACCACTGATATACACATAGATAGGTACACTTTATAAATAATATACACTAGGTACATTTTAAATGTTAAAAAATAATGAACTGTTCGTTCAATGTTCAACTTCAGAATCAATCTGAATAATTTATTAGTGTTGATAATACGTAAATCAGGAATTTTATTCCTGAAGGTAATTAGGTAGGTACTTATTTTAAAAATGTTTTAATATTTTAGTTAGACGAGGATGAAAATCTAGGAAAAAGTAAAGAAGATACCGGTGATCTAGCATTAATTAAGATGAAGATCGAACAATTAAGAAAGACCGACTCCGAACTCTCAGACAAATACAATAAGCTTTACCAAAGCTCTCGCGATTTGGACAATACAGTCGATGACGTTATTACATATATCTCAAACATAAAAAGAAATGACGAAGTCTTTGTCAGAGCCAAAAAACTCCTCTATCCAATGGAAGACATACTCCTCGAGTCAGTTCAAAGTGCCAGGGTGAGCAGTTATACAAACTCATTTGAATATTATATATAATATATATATACATATTTTTACCTATTTTTTTAAATTAATATTATTTACTTTAATAATTTCATATATTTTTTTGATTTCAGACCATAAATATCTAACAAATATCATACTACAATATGCTCCAGAAGAGGTTGGCTCCAAACATTTCTACAAAATATTTACTTTAGGTTTTATCTTTATTGTGCATTGTATACCTACTTATTATATATTTTATATCTTCATTTATGATTATCATAATACTTATATTATTCAATAACCTACTAATTAATCATAGTAATTAATTGTTAAATACATTAAAAAAGTTTGTAATTAAATGCCTTAATTATCAAGGTTGAGCATGAACGAAAAATTTGACTTGATTTTAATATATGATTATAATAAATACAAATATTTAATAATAATAACTTTTCACGCAATGTGTTAATAAAAAAATCATAGTATAATTCCATATTCCCATTTACAATCAATAATTTATAAATTGAAATAATTTAATATTATCCACTAGCATGCTTTCATAGATCAATTTTTTCGCACTTTAGCAATTGGAATTCGTGTATTTTTTATTAATTTAGATCTAAAAGCTTGACAAAATTACGTATACATACCCTACTTTTACTACCATTTTTGATATTTTAATAAGAAATAATTTGAAATTTTCATATTTTTAAAAAATATATAAATTGTTTTATATATATATATATAATGAATTTAATTTAATAAAACATTAAATCCTATAACAACCAAATAAAAATAAATTTTCATAGTTTTTACAAAATTCAAATAGGTTAGTGATCAGATGGGCCGTGTTCCCTCTTGTTTGTATTTTATATTTTGGATTTTGAGCATATTGGTTTTAAAATTATGAGTTTCTTTTGTATGTACTCACTCATGCCCGTCATGTTAAATTATGAGAAGAATACGAATTTTCATGTAAAGAGCTTTCTGATTTTAGAAATCATTTTTTGATATTGTAGTAATTATCTTAAATGTAGGAGAAACCCACCAAAACTGACCGAAATTTGTCTGAATAAAAAAAAGTCGGAAGATAATCCAACTACAGACTTGAAGTTCATCAAAATATAAACAATATTAACGAGATAAAAATTTAAAACTTTTTGAACATTTTTCATACATTTAATTTAAAAAAATATGAAATATTATTTATTTATAATGTACCTATATACTATAAATACACGTTTTACACATTTAGGGTCAAAGTAGAGGTACAACATGGTTAGGCTTTGAGCCCTTATGAATTTTCCCTGGTAATAAATGAAATAACAAAGGGCAAAGGCGGAAATAGAGAAAGGAGGTTGATCACCGAATGTACAATTTTCGGAGGCGAAATTTTTTTTTACTTATTTGTAGTGTTTAAAGTAAATTTCTCGATTTTGTCTGTGAAATTTTTACAATAGTTCATAATTCTAACATATTTTCCGTGAGTCAAAAATCTTAGTTCTGTCTCTGCATATAGGGTTAGGTACCATGGTTAGGATCTAGTATATCCGAATGTAGAGTACATTAAATATTCGTACTATAGAAAGATTAAAGAATATTGATAAAGATTGAAGGTATAAACATAAAGTAAAGTACAAATGGATGATATGAAGGAAGCGTCAGGTAGGTATTTTGTGTGACAAAAATATATCAATAAGGTTAAAATGTAAATTCAAAATTTCATATGATGTGTGGATCAGAACTTTAGGTGGTAGATAGGAAAATAAATCAGAGAATGAATGTAGTAGAGATTAGAATATTAAGGTGGATGAATAGAGTGACAAGAGAAGATTACATTAGAAATGAGTATTCAGTACCTATTTTAGAGGTTGTGTATGAATGGCTTTAATAGTAGAAAAAAATGAGAGAGAATAAATTGAGATAAAAATACAAGTATTTGGATATTAGTATTTAAATACTGTTTAAAGTATTTTTATGGTATTTCAAATACAATATTTTTAAAGTTTTTTTAAGTATTCTGAATACTTTTTAGAAGTATTTCTAACAATATAAATACTTGTATTTAAATACTTTAAAGAAATCCTTTTTATTAATTTTTCACAAAAATTAAGTATAATATTGTTTGTTGTTCAGACAATATTGTATAATCATAATTCTCAATAAATACACGTTTAGTCGGTATGGGTACTTCCAAGAATTGTACAATTGTATAATTTTAAAATACACAGTTAAATTTATGGTTAGGAAATAATTAGTAATGCTGTAATAAAATATATTACCTGTATAGTGTCATCGAATATACTAAGATATTGTACATCATAATTCATATTATTATAATTTATCGTTTATATTTTTATTTTGTTTACCTAGTAATCATTTACCTTTAATAATCATTTACCTTTAATCTTATATATAAAATGCTAACTTTTTCTCCACCGTTTTTTCCTCTTCTATAAGAGAAAAACCTCTTATAGAAATTTAATTCCCCGGACCGTTTCCGACGCCGCTCGAAGCGCGTTCCTCTGCCGTTGCCGTTTTAAAATCGTTCTCCGGTCGTTTTGTAATTTTTACGCATTTCGTTCCTCCGCTTTTTCGCCTTATCTCCGAGTTTTCGACGCATGGAAGAAAAACAAATTTCCCGACTCGTCGTTCTCCCGCGCCGTATTATCGCCCCGAACTCTCGAAATCGGCCTTTTTCGGCACCGCGGACGTCAGATTCGCGTTTCCCGGCGTCCTTAACCTCGGACCGGACGTATTTTACGTTATTTTGCGTTCCCGTAGAGTATCGTTACGAAGTCGCCCGTATTAATTATACAACTTATGGGTACAAATTTCGTAATATCTTTCATGTCGGTTAGTAGGGTCGCTCGATAAGAATTGGCCTCATCACCCGATAGGTTTCACGTTCGTGCCGCTTTTCGTTCGTTATTTTTTTGCATTTTTTCCCCATTTTTCCGTTATCACTCGACGTTTTCCAATATCTGAAATCGTATTTTCTTATCGTTAACTATTATTTTTTGTGTACCTAGTTCCCTACCTATTTACCAATGTATACGGTACACAGCGCCGTGCGTCGTTGCCGTCATTTCCCAGTTTTTCATATTATTTTATTTTGTATTTTATAAGCAACGAATGCACCAAAAATAAGACAAGTTTGGACGGGGTGATACATGCTCAGGTTGTCGATCGTTTGTGCTCATATAAATAATTGTAATAATAATGTGCGAGTGGAAGAAAAAATGCGATTCTTAATACTCGCTGATTTTCGTTATCACTCTACGTTCTCCCGCATCGTCGTATTATTGCCCCAAACTTCCGAAATCGGCTTTAGCGACCTTTGTCGGCCTTTTTCGACTCCGCGGACTTCGGATTCGCGTTTCTCGGACGTTTTAACGCCCGACCGAACGTTTCTTTGTCTATCGTTCGTCTCCGATCGACCGGGACGTTCGTTCCGAATACGCGTATATATTATCTGTCTATATATACGTAACAGTGTTGTACGTTATCTGAATAGTTTAAATACGAGTAATTTCAAACGCTTTATAATCGATTTTATAGCTTAATAGGAACGGCAATGAACTTTCGATGCGGGTACGCCGGTTCGATCTCACTCCGCCTATCTGTTTTTTTGCGACTTTTTTTTTATCTAATATCCGAAATCGTTATATATTCTTTTATAATATTTTTTTTCGTTTGTTTGAATTAAATTTTGTACCTACCTATCTATTTTATTTCATTTAATTAAGCGTCATATAATATTCTGTGAAAAGTCCGTATTAAGTATTTAAGTTTGTCTCGCTGATTCATAGAATAGATTTCTTGCTCACGCTTATACTAATATCATGAATATGATGGTTTTCCCATATGGCCATATTATATAATATCTTTATTTTTTTTGCGATCCGATAATAGGCATATTGTACTTTATCCCTATATGGTCTATATCAAGACTAAAATATTGTTTATAAATATTATCATATACCTACGTCCTACAGACTACAATTTACAAATTCTCGTTTCGTCATTCGTGTCATTCGACCCGAACACACGCACCTTCCTATATACTCGTATATCGCGGCCGTATTGCTTTATGTTTTTATTTTAATAACATGAGTGAAGACTTTACCAAAGTTTGTAGTTATAGATTGCCTTGGATATCGAAGTTGGTGATCAAATATAGTTGAACTCTGGCTTAATTGATACTAATCATAATTTAGTAATGTGGGATAAATAAATGAATTGTTGAGTAAACTTGAAACTATGAAATTAAAAGAAATTGTGTATTGTCAACCCTTGATCACAGCATTATATGATGGTATAAACAAAAGATTTTGGGGTACAAAAAGAAAACCATTTCATCATCATTGTAGCTGTAAACCATCCTTATTTCAAGACTGCATGGATAAAAAATGAAGTTAGGAAAAATTTTGCCATCTCTCTATTAAAAGATACAATGTGTGAAATTAATTCTGATAAAATTGTTGGAGAATTATACGATGAAAAATCAAAAAAAGAAGACAATGATCATAGTAATTCAATTTTTTCCTGGACATCAAAAATAAAAAGTCGAAATGTGATAATTGAAAATGAAATTGCTGATTTTCTGAATAAGAGTCCAACTAAAAAAATTAATGTCTTAAATAATACTCCAATTTTCAAAAATGTTTTTATGAAATATAATACTCCCCTCCCATTAAGTGCGTCCATTGAAAGAGTATTTAGTATAGGTACCTTTGTTTTAATAAAAAAAGAGGAAATATGAGTGATTCAAATTTTGAAAAAACCATGGTACTAAAAAGTAATACAAAATTTTATAAAGATTAACAGTATACTATTTGTAAATATTATATTATTTATTTTAAATATGTGTCGTTTAAAAAATATTAATAAAGGTGTGTAATCATTATTTCGTATTTATAGTTGATATTTTTTTCTTAATTGTATTTATATTAATGAAAAAAATATAATTTACACTTTGGCTATATATGTAAAATGTATAATTACCCTAAATTATATATTGATAATTACCTAATATGTACATCATTGGCCTAATTTGTAAGTCATAACTCCAAAAATGTAATTTCAAGTATTTTTTAATTTTTTTTATTATGAGTATCAATGAGGCTATATTTTAATAAACTTATATAAAAAAAAGTCTATACATTTATAAGATATATAGATATAATATACAATAACATTTTGTATAATAAATAGTAATAATATAATACAATTATGTTATACCCATTTTTAGGGGTTCTGTATAGGAAATTCTTAAGAATAATGAAAATCTAATACAGTCGGTATCATCTATAACGACATATTAGGTAAATGACAATAATTTAAAGAGGTTCAATTAATTAAATTTATGGTAAATGATAACATAATATGTAGGTTTGTAAAATTTAAAAAAAATACTTGTATTTGTATTCAAATATTTTCTGAGTATTTGTAAAATACTATTTTGTATATTTTAATACTTTTTAAAAGTATTTTTTACAAGACTAGTTTACATATAATATAATATCTTTCCAAAAATTCGATTTTAATCCTGCAAAATCATTGTATCTCAGTAAACTTACCAGGTTCTTCTCTTGTATATTGTGGAAATCAATTTTTAACATTTTAATCATAAAAGGGCTAATAATTTATAGAGTTTAAATTAGTTTAAAATGTTATACAATTTTTAGGTGTGAAAATTAGAAGAAATACCTACATAATTTTCCTTTTTTAAATATATAAATACGTTAAATTTCCGTTTTTGCCTTTCATAATTTATGTCTAAAGTGCCCTTGTATAGAAAGATTTGTCATTTTAGTGGGTGAGAGGAGGGTTATCCTTTTTCTTTTAGACATAAAATGATTTAAATTCACAATAATATAATTCAATATAGTATTTTCACATTATAATATTTTAAATATTCATTAAAGCATAAATAAATTGTATAAAATATTCTCAAATTTAAGAATAAAAATAAGAGGAATATTTAAAAATGTTGTGATCCCTGCCCCAAGAATAACTCTGGTGGGATTATTCGTAAGAAAAATTTATATTCAGTCTTTAAATTGTAAGAAAATCATAAAATCACATTTTTTTAATTAGGTAATTACAGTTGCAATAAGTACATTTACTTTTAACGATAAAATTCATTAAACATAATTTGCTTTGTAATAATTATACATGTATATCTAATCAGCAACATAAAATACAATTGGATCATATACTGTTCGCCACTTACAGTAGAGTCCTGTATTTTCGTAATTACTATTTTATTTTATTGGTAAAGACGGTGCAAATGTATTCCGCATTCTACACAGCATCAGTATAAAACAATAATATATATTATATATTTCACAGAAAATAATAGGTACATTATTATCAGAGACGATAAACTAAGTCACCACTGCGTGGAAGTGAACGCACATAAACGTTATTTTTTTAATAAGATATTTTTTGTCGATAAAGACGAGGATGTATAATAAATATAATATTTCTCAAAGATACAAGTATTTTTTAGTATATTATCATCGTCATTCTACATATTTTTTTTTATATATAATGTATAATATATATTATCACTTACGTATAAAGAGCACAACTTAAAATGTTAAACATTTTACACACTCGAATATAAAATGAGTTCTAGAAAATTCATATTTTTAAAATTATTTTTAATGAACTATTTAAAAGTATTAATAATAAATAATAAACTTAAAATAAATTATATTTAAGAAATATGTAGTATATTATTATAATAAAATTTGTATAAATATAATTCGATTATGACGAAAAATTTTAACATAAACAGCAATGTTCTTAAAATATTTCTAGGAAATAAAAATCTAATAATGTTGTTTGTAAAGAAATTTAATAGACACAAAATTTCCCCAATATATTGTAAGAACATTAATTTACTTTCTAAAATTTTTAAAGAATTTTATGAAACCAAAAGATACTTTAAATTTTTTTAATATATTTTATTGCAAGGTGATAATCAGATTATTTTAGTTCTCTGGGTATTTAAAATATAAAAGGTTAACTAAGTATAAAAAAATATCAAATATTAAAATTTAAATACCCATCAAATAAAATATGATGTTTGCATTCCATTATTATTATTATATTAGATGCTATTATAAAATGCATTATATTACAAGTATGTGTATTATATGAATGATAAATTTATAGATAACAATATAATATGCATGAAATACTATTACGATCAATGAACAATAATCATATACTATAATAATAAATATGTTTAGGAATGGTTGTATAGAATTTTCACGTCGTGTTTCTAGTGATCATCATATAACTTTTATAATAGATACAAATTTAAAAAAAATACTATAGTATAAAATATACTAGAGTTAACATACTATATTATATAATAATATAATATAAAATAGAAATTTTAGTGGTTTCCAAATTGATTTCCGATTATTCTTTCACATAAAATATTGAAATGTTAGTGTGCCTGTGACATCACTAGAAAAATATTAAAATTTCAACTATTATAAAAAGCCATGTATTAGTGGGATGGAGAATAATATTTATGATCTGTAAAATAACTCTAAAATTATAATTTACAAGTATGTAAAATGTAAATAAATGTACATACAAAATATATGATTTTAGTAGCTATATTTTTCTCTAGTTAGGAAAATATTTCTGGGTGGAGGGATTGAGAGGTATAAACTTTTTAAATCTTCCACTCTGCACTTCACCAATATAGCATTAAGTAATGGTTAAGTGTTATATTATTATTAATGGTATAGGTACAAAAATATGATATAAATTACATTCAAAACATTTTCCATCGTCAAAAATAATTTAGAATAATTTAAAACAATTACTATGGTCTATGTTTATGTCAAAATGTTTAGAAATTTTGACATCTTAATGATTAGGTATACATTTTTTAAATTTTTAGAAATTAAAGATTTTTATATCAATTTTTATCATATATTTTTCACATCTATGTAAGAAAATATTTAGAGAAAAAATAATAGTATTATATATAAGTATTAAAATAATAGGTAGGTATATAAATTATCGAATAAGAGGTGGGAGGTTTAATGGTGAGTGATATTAGAAAGGTGGTTAAGTGAAGAAGATGTGGGAAGTAGTGTTAAGTGAAAATGTAGAACTAGAGTGGCTGACCACTTGTCATTAAAATTGTTTCTTAAGCTCCAATATAGGATGAAAAAGTGGTTAAAAATATTAAATTCGAAACCCTACTAATATTACGAAATATTATTTTACGATGTCATACGAATAAAAATCTCTTTGGAGTCATTTTTTCCTAGACTAGAAACCAGAGTACAATTTCAATCTAATAAAAAAAATCCAATCAAAACAAAAATATTTATTTAATATATAATAGAAAGTATATAATATCTACTATTATAGGTATTATATATATATATACATTTTGTTGCCCAGATGATCATATGATACAACGAATATAAGTAATATATTATAAATATATATATAATATTATAAAATAATCATGGAAATGTTATATATTATTTTTCCACAGAACATTTATAATACACTAAGTAGGTATATAATATGTTTTATAATATATATTATCTTTTTTACTTTATAAATTAGTTTTTCAACGAAATCGTTAAGGTAAGTAATATATATTTATTTTAATCTTTTAATTTAAACTGCATGATATCAGAAACTAAGACTTGTTTATGGAAAAAATTTAGTGTACGCATATGATACTTTTGTACTTTTACGGACCAAAATTAAGTTACACTATATTGATTTTCTGCTAAAATATGTTATAGTATCATATTATGATACCTACATGCATGAAAAGGTTAAACTATTTAAGTAAGTTTGTTAACAGGAAAATATATACCTAAGTAACAGAGTTAAAATTTAAAAAAAGAATAAATTGTAACTCTAATTAATGGCAATAGGTAATGAAAAACCTTTACCAATACGTCATCATTTTCGATAACATTTACGTTTATTCCTATTATAATACTTTATTCTAATCTATATCATTCTAATTGTTTTTTAAATATATTTGTAATACAAAAATAAAAAACTATTTAAATACTCAACAAGTACCTATCCACCACGATAAACGTCAACCGTAATAATGTGTAACGTGCTTATTTCTATTTCATCGATAGGTATATTATTATACTCGAAGTAATAAATGAGTAGATAAACATGGTTTCAAAAACTTTAAAAAAAAAAACGTACGTGTCCAAAATCTAAATACATTTGTGTAAATAATATTATATAATAAATATATAAGTACGCTAAAAATATAGTAATAAACCTTTAACGAGTTAACAAGTAATTACGATATAAAAAGTACTCGTATATAACTAAAATGAATGTATATACTTGTTACGGGATTTAAGGTTTAAAATTCGACCGCAATTGAAAATTTAGATATTGTGGCTCTAAAAAACTGTAAAATTAAAATTAAAATCTTTAAAAAAAATTAAGAGTTAATTAATAATTAATTGAAATTAATAAAAATATTCAACTGGTTTGTTGGTCATAGAAATTTTTTTATATATTTATATAATTATTATATTATAATAATAATAATAATAATAATAAAACTCACAATATATATATAACAATTTTTCCTCTTTTTAAATGTATATAAATATTTATATAATAATTATATATATATACCTATGAGTGTACTATAACAAATTCTACATGAATTTATTCTTTATTATATTAACACAATATTCATTATAATATGCCTACAGAATGTTCAGACATTTTAACGACAATACTTTGAATATAAACTCGCGTTTTCTAGTGCAAATTTAAACTTTATTTATATCAAAATATAACTTTTATGAGTATTTTCGGTACCTATATTTTATCTATCTCAATTTTGAATTTATTGAAAAATTAATTACACCATGAGATACGTCAACCTAAAAACCTAAACGTTGACAAGTCATGTGATTTTTTTAAATTTACTGGTGTTTCTAGTTATTCATCAAGTCAGAATGCCAACTTGATTTTTAATAATAAAATAATATGGATATTTTTAATTAACAAATTTCGTGGTGAAATCCTGTACCTTTATTTAAATAATAATAATTAAAACAATTATCTATTAAAACATAATATATCATAAGATATCATATAATTCATAATCGAGAGAAGTGGCGTGAAGTTGTGATGGCGGCAAAAACTCTTATGAAGTAGATAAGCCAGAAGAAGAAGAAGATCTGATTGATAAAATAATTATGAAAGTAAAAAAGAAAATTTAATTAATTATAAATAATATACTAATATTATAGCATTTTTATTATTAACAGTATACTATTTAATTGGATTTCATTTTTTTAATTAAATTAATATTTTAATGAAAATAGGATTCCACCATAAGATTTGTTGACTCAAAATATATCAAGTCTCAAATTTTTTTTTTATTTCAACAAACAATATTGTTATCATGTTGGTGCATCAAATTACCAAGAAATCAAAAAATTATTTTACCTTTATAAGGATAAGTTTCTAAGATTAATGAATCTCGTGTGAAGAAATAAATTTTGTAATAAATTCAAAATTAAGCAACAGATAACTACCAAAAGAAATCATAGTTACCTATTTTAGGTTTTTAAATTCGATACATGAGCTTATACTGTATTATAAAAGTTTTTAACCTGAAACATCATGTATAATAATTTATAAATTATTATTATTTATAACCGAAATGATTATTGTATTATTATAAAATAAGCATAAATAATTATAAATAAAGCATACACTTTTAAGTTATAATAGTTACAACTCATCTGTAAATCATATTTTGATTATCAGGACGTAGGTACTTACATACATTTTGTAATACACAATATTTTTAAAGCTAAACGTGTTATTCTTTTTAAATATTGTGTATTGAATAATAATAATATAATTTTATGATGTAGTTACCTACTATATAATATAAAACACATAAAAAATAGTATTCTTATTATTATTATTATTATTTAGAAAACGAATATATGAATATTTATTCTAGGCCATTGTATTGTATATTATATACTATTAAGTGAGCACAAAATATGTTTTATAACAATTTGATTACACTTAAAAAATCATTTAAGTTTGTATCGTACAGTTTTTATAATAAATAAATATCTGTATTGTTCAAAACATTAAAATAAGTATGTTATGGTTTTTTTGTAATAAATATTTTACAAGTACATATAAATCCATTCTCGAATTATTAATATTTTACAAAAAAAACTCTTAATTATCAAAAATGATATCTATAAAAATCGCATTGAACGAGTTATTTATACATATTTTGAATTCGTTGAAAATATCCTTGGGTTTTTCGTAAAAAACACCGTCGGGTACGTAATATAGTTTTTAAATGTAATATTATAATATATTATATATAGATACATATAACATATCAGTTACATAGTAATTATTAATTATGTGTTATCAAAAAATTGAAAATCCCTTGGAAATTGATATTTTGATTTATATGATGACTTTTGGCCGCACATTCTAAATGAACATAAATGAAATACACATATTATTGAATAACAAATAAATGTTTCAAGGGTGTAAATAGTTTGGGAATATTTTAATTTTTAGCATATTTCAAGCACATATTTAATAGTTTTTAGAATAATATTTTAAGATTGCATTATAACAAAATATGTTAGCGTGATGATTTTATAAAACTTATATAATAATATTAAAAACATTAAAAACGATTATAATAATAGGAAGCCGACTTATTTTTTGACATCCGTGTATAGATTTATGCATAATTTTAATATTGATATATAGTATATACATAATAATCATAAATACAGATATAGGTACCTACGATGTAAGAAACTTTTAAAAGCACTCTCCTCAAGTTTTCAAATATTCATTATCCATACACTTACACTGTATAATAAATAATAATAATGGATATACGTCACTGAAAATCAATTTTTAAATAATAGGTGTACCTATGGCTATTTATGAATGATAGATAATAATGCTTACTTATATACATAATGAAAAAACCTCGGAATAATTATATATACTTAACAATAGGTATTCGTAATACAATATTCGTATCGTAATGCATTTAAATATTTTTGTTTTTATTTATTTTTTATTTTATTTGGTACTTTAAAAGTACCTTCGAGTATTATACAAATTAATTTAAGTGGATATACTCGAGTAATCTTGAGTCGTGTATAAAATATACTTTAAAAAAATATTATTTACAACATTTAGGTCTACCTATAGCTATATGTACAACGTACGGATACATGCTATGAACGTAAGATTTTAATAGAATCAACAAACTCATATTATAATACCGGTTTTTAGATAATAATTAAAAACAAACAACTCTAGGTATATTTTATACTATACATTTTTCTGTTTATAGTACTACCTAATTATTATTTAGATATCGTTTGAAATTACAATTTATTGACTGACCGAATCGTAGTTATTCAATAGACATATATTGCATGTCCAGTCACCTACTTGAATAATATTTTTAAATTAAATTATCGTGTTGATACTATTTTATGATATGATACGTATAATATGTATGAACCCCCAGAAAAAAACAAATCGGCACGATAGCAATGCAATAATTAATTATTATCATTCACCTCGGACAAAAAAACAAGAAAATGTTTTCAAAGCATAAAATATTTAGTATAGAAAGTAAAATAATATTCTAATAATATTTGAGGGATATTTTTAATCAGAAAAATGTATGTTAAAAATATAAATATAATCTTAATCGCTATATTACTGAAAATATCTTCAATATTGGAGGCTAAAACTGTCTCATTGTCTCAATCTCTCAAAAAGTTTTCAGTCCCCCCTCCCCAGAAATTAAACAATTTATACAAAATATATACCTATGTACAAAAATATTTTAACATAAAATAGCTTTGGTCAACCTCCTCAATTTACTATTTAAACCTATAAAATACAATGAAATGTTTATAACTAATAACCCACCATTTTTCTACACACATTTCAACTATAGGTACTTACCCAGTGGCGTATTTTCAATATTTAAATATTAGAATATTTAAAACCAATAGTTTATATAAACTTTATAATGTACTATATTTAGGGATGAAATTGTTTAGTTGACGAACAAAAGAATTTTGTTCGTGTATTATTTTGGTAATTTAATACTTAGATACCTATTCAAAAATATTTCATTTGGATTTTGAATAATATAAAATGATATTAGATATTTGCCGTTATCACGTACCTATTCATTAACAATATCGTACATAACGTTATCAAAGTTATATCCGATTACATTATACTTCAATATTATTGATATCAGGGATATTATTGATATTATCGAAAATTTGAGAATTACGTAGGTACTAAAAATGACTGTTTACAAAACAAGAATAACATTTTTAAAACTTCTTATTCTACGATAAATTGTATACTTATATTATATTTATTTATTCATACTCCAAGCGTAAAATACAGAACTTGAAACCAGTATCGAAAACGGTATCGGTTAAAACCTTTACAAAATCGAAATCAAAACTGAAACCGAAAAAAATAGATAACGGTATTGAAAATCAAAACCAAAACTTTCAAACTGATTACGGTATTGAAAATATATAATATAGCTGTATACCGAGTCCATTGTTATTTTGTGCGGTTGTTGATTGGATCCCATAATACATATTTTTATTTTAAATTGTAGGTACATAGGTACTATAATTTTTATAGTTATACCATGGTATGATATAACATACCCTATAGGCTATAATGTGTATAATACCATCATATACCACCGTAGTTTATACTTTATAGTTTTAATCAAGCTCCAAATCAAAAACAATTATATAATTTAAACGTTCACAATTTGTTAATGTTTTATGTTATTATAATTTAAACGTTAACGACTTTTTAGTGCTATCAGCGGCATATTTACGGGGGGATTTGGGGGACAGATTCCCCCTTGGGCTTGGGATTTTTATTTTTTTATGGAAATATATATTATTTATTTCCATATAAATAATAAAATACCAAAGCTGAATGGGTGTGGGGGGGTGTCTATATATCTATATCTATATATTATGATATAGGTATATTTGCTTGTAAAAATAGCTACAAAAAAATCATTATTATGAACATTAAATGCGTAAGGACGGTAATTTACAAAATGTGGGTAAAATACAAGATTGTAAAATGCACATCTCGCCGTATCCCATATACGAGTTGTAAAGGTGCATCCAAACGTGAGCAAATTTATGTGTAAGTTGTGTTTTGTATTTTGAAAGCAACGCATGCGGTGAAAATTAAACACGTTTGGACGGGGGCGACACATGTTCAGCTTGTGCTTAACGAACAACGCACACGACCCCCACCGGTCGGATCGCTTGCGCTGTGCGATGGTTTTCTATCGTTATTTTTGTATGTGCGGCTCTCAGTTTGGACGGCATTTTTCGTCAATCGTTCGTCGTACACAAACAAATAATTTGTTATAATTATTATTATTATTATTATTATGAGACTGAGGCAGTAAGATTAGTAAGGGAAATGCATGTTGTTGGTAAAAGGGGGAGGGGAAGACCGAAAAAGAGATGGGGGGATGTAATGGCGAGTGATATGAGGAAGGTGGGAGTAAGTGAAAAAGATGCGGGAGATAGAGTTAAGTGGAAGTGTAGGACCAG
>JAIPRL010002373.1:47688-61209 GCA_025469235.1 Pemphigus obesinymphae | reverse complement strand
CATTACAAAATTATCAATGATAATACAGAACAGTTAAGTTTTCTATGGTGCACCCTTACGCCGGCCATTTTATTTATATTTGATAACGATTTGGTAATTTGCAATAACCTGGTATATTTCAACCATGATGGATACCATATATTGGGTAATCAGTATTTTGCCGGGAGTATAACCTCGAAAAAAAGTATGTAGGCGACACATCTGTGTGCTTCTGCGATTTTAATAACCCCTATAAATTTCAAAATGTAACGGTCGCTAAGGGCGCAGATGATCTGGACGGGTCAAAACAATAATATTGTACGGGGCCGCGAAAATTTTTAGAGAGTACACCCGACTTCATATAGGTGAACCCAAATGAGTAGGTACCTATATATTTTTTCACCTATCTATGGTAAATGGATGAAAATGGAATAGACCTTTTTTTTGGACAGTGGAGGAAAACGAATCCCGTATTTGCCATGAGGTTAATGGCTACGGTAATTTCATTATTGATGTATTATATTGTTTATAAATTTAACAAGAATCTTTGAAAAATATTTAAATATTTTCATTTCTTTAATTTTTACATGCAAAAAAAAATATTATAAAAATATTTTTATCTGGATAAAAGTTTTTTTATACTTATCTTTATCCAGATAAAATTTTATTTGTGTGGGCTCAACACTGTATGTCATTTATATCGGTTATAGTTTGATTTATTGTTAATCTGCGGGTACAGTAAATCTTATTTTTAATGTATCAGCAATTTTAGCCGCGTCCTTGAATATAATTTTCATCATCTTCAACATTAGTTCCCATCTGACTGAGAATAATTACATTATCTATACGTTATTTAAAACCGCTGAAATATCTAAATCAGCAGATTGAAGGATTTTACACTCGGCTTACAACGATAGACGGAATTTTCTAATTTTCAATATTCTAACTATTTGTATTTTGTTAACCGGACTAGATTAAATTTTCTATTTTGTGTAGGTACCTAATTATTGAGTTGGGAAAATAAAATAATTATCTGGGACCCACGCATATTTTGTATAAGTTGTATCTTTTCATCGTCACTTAATTTTTTGATAAAGATATATCATATCCTGCAGTGGTGGATTTGGGGAAGAACGCAGGGAGACGGAGCTACCCTTCAATTTTTTCATATGTTTAACAGCGTAACCCTCAATTTATTTATCAAGGAACGCAGTGTTTGTTTAACGTTTTCAAAATTATAATTTTTTTTTTTTTTTTGAAAAATCGTGAATTTACGAAAATGTAGGTATGTTTTTTGTCCTCATCACATAATAAGTTTTAGATAAAAAGCATGATATAAAATGTTGAATATAGTTGATCTTATTAAATAATATTGGTATCATATATATAGGTAATACCTAAATAATCTTCATCATTATCCGTGAATGGCTATAAAGCCTAAAAGGATTGCGAAATCAATGCGACACCGATAAACTTCATTTCGGTCTACATCTATATCTACAACTTCCTCGATTATTCATTTAAAAGGAAAAAGTGTTTCAAAATTATTTTGAAAGAGGAATGCTGAAACCATGCGCCATCTTGAAAATATGTAATCTAACAACGATGTAAAAAAAATTTTAAATGTTTTGTATTCTATATTCACGTTGTATGATAATCTAAAATGTTTTGAAAAATGTCCCCCGCGGTTAAGAAACTTTGGATAGGGGGTGTGGGGGACGAAGTGCTTCACGGCCCACTTTATCTCTATGTGATATGTCCCGGAACGCTGATTTTTTTAAACCAAGCTCAGAGTCCGTCCTTATTTTTTTTTTCCAATTCCACCATACTGAATTCATATCAGTGGTGGCGTGTATATGTGTGATCGTGACATTGAAATTGATCCAGAAAAAAATTACAGAAATATTCGCAGCAAAAACCGTTTTAAATAGGAATTTAAGATAACTGGGTAGGTACTAGTTATATGCACTAATAATATTTAGTGTGGTGATTTTTTTTTTCGGATTAACAGTTTGGCACTCCAATAATTTGAATAGTGTAAAAATATAAATAAACTTGTGGGTAAATGCATGACTAAATATATAGGTATGATCGCAACTTTGTGATACGCAGGTGTCATGACCGCCACTGGCAGCGATTATATATCAATCAGTTTTATCAGTTATCGAAATTCAAAATAATAATGATAAATGATTTTACTACAAAACGACGGTACCCATCACGAGTTTTTTTTTTTGACAAATAATTATACAATAAATTCTGCGGTGGCCGGTGATCTTGCTAAATTATTATTATTACAATGAGCAAGTTCAAAACGTATCATTATCATTTACAGAAAGCCGGTGATAAAAATCACTGCCAGTTGAGATTCTTTTCCATGAAAAATCATGGATTAATAACTGATGCGCAATCCGCAACCAAAACACGTCTTGTTGCCGTCATACCTATATATTTAGCCATGGGTAAATGCTGCAAGTTTATATTTTTTTTTATTAATATGTGCAATATAGCGTATATCTACAAATATATGTAGGTAGTATATATTTGAAAAACAATAGGTATATTATAATTCACATAGTTTTTTTCTCCTTTATTTACCTAATCGATACATTTTTTTTTTTTCATTTTGTTTATTAAATGATTTATCGCATACCTATTTTATTATTCTCTGTTTATCGTGCCATAATGAAAATCATTAATCTAAAATACCATAAAATATGTAATAACAAATATTTAATATATTATAATAAATAATAGACGATATATATAAATTATGAAATTAATTGTTTATTTATTGAAATCTATGTGTGAACCATTTTGTCAACAAAATTTTTGGTGGCACGTGGTGAATGATTTTTTATCGATTAATTTGCCCGAATGTATCACATAATATATATATATATATATATATATATATATATATATTAACGTGACATAATCGTAATTACAGTTATTTTGATGAACGTTAATTTCATGCGATATTGTCATGGTATTCTCGATTGATGGTATCGTAGACTTTTCGGCGCTTACGTTTTCTGTAGGATTTGATAACAACGTCAAATAACGTGCGGTCTACAGTATGCGTAAATACTACAATAATAATAATAATAATAATAAACAGTTTATACGGAACTTTCGTTAATGACAAACATACTGTATATAATAATAATAAGTATACACATAGGTAAATAATAATATTGAAACCAAAAAATACTGAAATAGCAAGTTTAGTTTTTGAAATAATGTTGGTACCTATTGTATTCAAATGTATTATTATGTAGTGACATTTTCAAATCTCTAGGACCAGATTTGGTAGGTACCTACCTACTTTCAGAATTACGACGAAATAAAAAAAAAAATTAGGAATAAGGAACGAAAATATTTTAAACTTTTAATGGGTCAATATGACAACAAATTTTCAAAATTTCCATGAAATATCATATGAATTGGGGTTTTGTTCGTCATCTATAATCACGGATTTCTATACATATATACTACATATAAAATCCGTGTCTATTAATATTGGTCGTACCCACACTTGATTCATGTGTTTATTTATGTTTTTGTATTATAGTTATATTTGTTAAGGTTTTGGGTCTATACTTTATATAGGTACAAATAAATGAAAATATAACCAAAAAACAATATTTGAAGATTTAGTTAGGGGGCGCGTTTAAGTAATACGTCATCAAATTTTTGGCCTTTTTTGACCCCTTCCTCCCCCTTGTCAGCAATTGTCCGATCACCAATACTTTATTACGTCAGCATATGTCTGACTACCCCCCCCCCCTATTAACAATAAAAATTTCCGAATTTTATATGAATTAAAAATTTTGATTTTTTTTTTTTTTTTACTGCTGAACTCAGCAGAGTTCTACCCCCTCCCATCCCACTTGTCAGTAAATGTAAGTACACGACAAACCACCCCTCCTCCTAGGCGCTTACGTAATACCTGAACGCTCGCTTATAATAAATTAACATTATTTGGATTAAAGAAGAACTGAAAAGGATTAAGAATAAAACAAATACAACCATAATTATAATCTTATTATATTATAATAAAATATAAATGATTTCTACCACCATTGATTATATATAATAAACATAAAAAAAGAAAAATATAAAATCAATGGTAGGTACCACCTAACTATACCCTTTAAAATATTCGAATCAACTTAGGATTTTTCGAAAACGTTGTACAGGCGGTGATCAACATTTAGGAATTTCTGATTTATTTTAATGTCTCTCTTCTCCAAAGTTGACCCGTTAAAAAATGTAAATATTCCTTTTTGAGTTTTAAGACCGGAAGTTAATAGAAGTCATCAAAAATACCGGTGGATAGGTAAATCTGTAACATCACGGAACTGTTGAATATCAGAAGGACTCGCCAAAAGTGAACAAAAAGTTGGTTTTTGTGCGATCATCTCAAAAAAAAAAAAACGATTAGAGCACGCTACTCGTTCCATACGAACCCAGGAGACTTGGGATTTACGATTTGCTCTATCTATCCAGTTGTATGCAGGTCATCTGTGACCAACGTTTGTGGATCTATAATCTGATGAATCATTTTAGAATGTTTTGTATAGCAATTGTTGGCCCAAAGATTAAAAACGGCGGACTGGCCTATTTCTCCTGGGTAGTGTATCAAAAAATCAATGCACCAAAGCATTATTTACAGGCTCAATGATAAATAACTTAATACCGAATTCATTTCATAGACAAGTTAATAATGTAATTATTGTTTGCAATATTTGAACAAATTATCCTTCTTCTTTTTATTTCACACCCAAGTTAATAATAAAATCATAAGAACATTATTGAATGGATAAACCAAACACACCATAAGGTATTTTTGACTTAATATAAATAATTTAAACATAAACAGGATACACAATAGAGGAAAAAATCATTTAGGTACACATTTTCTTAAAATTCATTTTACTTTTATTTTTATAATAGTAATAATAATAGTAGCAATAATAATTATACAATGTTCGTTATTACTACAGATAGTAATAAACCTTACAACAAACCTAGTGTATCTAAAATAATAATTATAAAGTCTCATTGGCTCGAAAAAAAACCGCCTTTTAATTTTTCCACATGTTAAGGAAAAACTATTATTATTATATATTAATATTTCTTTTTCTCCACAATTTCTTTTCGCATTTTTTTTTTTATCACAACAAAATAAACATTTTTGTGTTAACAATAAACAAACTAAATAACATTTTTCATCAAAATTCTTAAATTGAATTCACTTGTTTACAAAAAAAAAAAAAAAAGTATATTATGTATATGTACAAATATATTTATATAAATATATATACAAGAAATATGGTGAAACTGTACAAAGCAAAAAAATAAAAATAAATTGTGATGATGGGACAATTATATCATTATAATGAAATCTAACATACCTATTAGTATTCGCGTAAAATTGTTTATAAATTAAAAATCTTCCATTCTGTTTCACATTTTGTTTTCTAAACTTATTCTCATTAATTATAATGTAATCATTAGTGTGTACAGAGTACAATTAGTATTGTTTCGATCAAATTTCCAAACAAATATCACTAGGTATTTACTTTTTAAGAGTAAATGTAAATATCATAAATGTACTCAGGAACTCATTTGCAGCAGTGACAAAAAACGGTTTGACTAGTACATTTATTTAATAATAATAATAATAATAATTATTCAATTAAAATTTCCTAAGGCCGTTTGTGAGCGCCATTTTGTGTTTTGGTTAATCATCAAGTTTAATCCAAATGGCACAGACGCGTTTAACATATTGTCCGTTCACTTATTATTATTTATAAATAATAAATTCATAATTAATTGAATCTGTTCTTTTGATTTTAAGACGAACTAGATGCATTCATGTTACCAAACATGCCAGACGCAAAATTTGCTGCCGATATTTGTTGTTGTTGCTGCTGCTGCTGTTGTTGCTGTTGTTGTTGCTGTTGCTGATTGTTAGCCGATTGACGGCCATGTTTCGGTAATGGTGGCTGTAGATATTCATGCCTAGACAAGGTAAAAACATCAATACGATCTTCCTTGCGGTATGCTAGGCAACAACGGATAAAGCTCTGTAAAATAAAAAAAAATAATACATTATAATATAATAGTATATAACTATATTAATTATAACTAAACAGTGGTGTAAATAAGATTATTTTCTAGGGTGTGTTATGAATATTTGTCATGTCACAAGCTATGTATGGAGAAAACATAAGATTAAATGTTTACAGGATACATTGTATGTCACTTACCCTGGCATCACAAGTTCAAAATGTATTCTAAAAATATGTCACTAAGTAATTATTAATTCGTAATTTTATGTAACCGCAAATCCTAAATTTGTAACTTTATTATAAGCTGTTGAAAATGCCAAAATCATTTGTTATTTTTCAGTTCTTATTTGTAATTAATTTACTTAAGGGGCTAGTTAATTAAGTAGCAAAATTCAGACAATTTCTAAACACATCTAACAGCAGTAGTTCGAGCTGGCATTGTTGTGTTCGTAGTGAATGTTAGTGTAAGTACGTTCTACTACTTCCGCCGTAGCATACGCACGAACCGGCTTGCACATAAGTCAACAACACAGTACGGAAAAAAGATCACACCTCGTATAATAGTCTGATTTAACTCAACGAGTGAAGTGCTTCCACCTTATACTAACTGGATCTTTAAAAGAAGACTTTCTACAGGACACATTAGAATTTTGATTAAATTTTAAAATACTAAAAAAATAAAAAATTTTTAAAAGTTTTTCATATGTTTATTATGACTTCTGAAATTCAAAATTCACAATCTGACATGTAAAATGTTTTCTTATGAAAAAAAAAAAATTATTTGGACTATTCTATGAGGCGGGAGTTTTCTGTGAAGCTTGATATTCTCTACAAAAAATTACCGGCACTGGGCGCCTTAAGAGTGTGTCATAGCAATATTTGCTATCTCCATCTATCTGATGGGAAATATTATAATTTATAAATAATATGCCATTTAAAACACTTATTGATAAAATTAAAGCGAAGAATATTTTATATCACCTTGGACATTGGTACTTTTTTATAAAATGTCTTTTAACAAAGAAGTGTTTTTAATTTTAATTTTTTATTTAGTTAATTAATTAATTGTAATTATATTTTATGAGACAATATTTTACAAAAAGGCTCTGAGATGCCATTGAAAATATTCTGTTCTTTCACAATTTAGTATTAGATGTTTTAACTTTAAATAAAACGACATCATTTTCATTTTAAGTATATGTGGCAATTCACCTTGTATGCTCTGTATTCAATATAAGGAAACAGGTGTGGGTATAGTATCTTTTTAATAAATGATCTAAGCATAACAGGAAAACTATACAGGAAAATTTAAGTCTTTATGTTTACCAGTGCTAAATTAGGGTTTTAATATTATATTAAACTACGAGTTTTCACTTTATAAATCATTCTGGTTCAGGTCAACTGTATAGTATAAGCCAACCATATACAATATTGAATGTTTAAACATTCTCTAAACAAACTAGAATTGACGCGTGCATAAAAATAATACTTATAAAACAAAGTTAGAATTAATGATAAAGTTTAATATTTAATAATGATAAATGATAGAATAATAATAATATATAACATAGATTAAAATGGCAATATTATTTTCAATAAAAATGTACTGTAATTAGAAAAATAGATATATTATAATATTATATAAGTATAATAATATACACTTCATTATTAAAATATAATAAATTAAATACAACAAATCATATAACAGAACAGATATTCCATGGGGACACCCAAAAAAAGAATTGGATTTAGGCAAGGTAAAAATGAAATAAAAAATTTCAGATTTATGGTTTCAAAAATTACATATTATAATCCTCCATTGCTGATACAAGATTTCATCAGTTTTGGAAATAAAATATTGTTTTTGGTGTGTAAAAATTAAGTTATAAATTTTGTATTTGTGGTTACACAAAATTACAAATTATTTATTAGTTCATGACATACCTAATTATTTAGAACAAATTTTGAACTTGTATTTCTAGAGTAAGTGACTTACATATTGTAGGTATACTAACTTTTAAACCAAAATTATAAAATTATACATTTATAACATGAATTATTAATTATAATAACAACAAGTAAACACAGTAGAAAATAAAAAGGGTCTGGAAATAAATGAGCCTCATATGTCACTGTCAATAATATTCATAACTAGAAAATAAAATTTATTGTATTGCAAACTTTCAAGTATTGTTGATAAGAATATAACTAGACCAAATTATACAGGTAGTATTTTACAATTTATCAGTTAATTTCATAAACATAAACATTTAATCAATTGTTTTCATATATTTATTATTTTGGTATTTTTATTACATATTTTAATAAAATAAGTATATACCTGCATAATATATATATATATATTAACACAATAAAATCCAGTGCTTTTTCGTAAGTAATGTGTTTAAAAGTTTAAATTTTAAAAACAACTATATTACTTTAGAGTATGAATAAATAAAATATCGTTACCTTTGCTTCATTACTAACAGTAGGTTTGTTAGCAAACTGTACCTCGGTAGCCTTTAAAATTGTATTTTCTTCTAAAATTGTGGCTTGAGATTGGTTATGACCAAAAGGCTAAAAATAAACAAAATAACCATGTATCATTTTCAACAAATAAAATAACAAGGTATAGTTTTTATTACTTTTTTGCCATATAAACATTGGTAAAATATAACACCAACACTCCAAACATCAACTTTAGAAGATATTTTTGGTGGATTTTTACCAACTACAAAACATTCTGGTGGTAAATACCTAAAAAATAACACGTAGTATTTAAATATTGGACTACCCAAATTCGTGATACATAATTATTATATATATTTTTAATTTGTATCATTTACCAATATGTTCCAGCTCCTTGAGACGTAAGGTCCATTCCATGATCTGGATTATAATTTTCTTCATCCATCACTTTGCTAAGGCCAAAATCTGTGATTTTTATTTCCCCACAAACATTGCCTTCAGTAAGTAATATGTTTCCTAAAACAAATTTTAAGGCAAATAATATAAGAACCATGTCTTTACTTCATTAAAATATTTTAATAAATACCAGGTTTTAAATCATAATGTATCACAGGAGGTTTGATCTCATTTAAATATTTAAGTGCTGACACCACTTGCATGACTATTGATCTAGCTTCTCGTTCAGCTATCGTCTTGTGCTATAAAATTAAAAATCATTACAATTATTTGGGATATTCATCAATAAATTGTACAATTTAAACAACTATTGTTTTCTCACCTGTTTTAAATAAAAATCTAAATCATGTCCATCACAGTATTCGAGTACAGTGCAAAACGAATTTGCATCTATTTCAAACACATCGTACAATTTAACAACCCTTGGATGGTCTAGGGATTTATGAATATTGTACTCTCGTAATGCATGCCTAGAAAAAAAATTATTCATTAATTTGTGATCAAAAAAGCTATACATTCTAAAATTTACTTTATATAATTAGCCTTTTTATCCTCTTTCCAGTCTTTATTTAGTTGATGAACCTTACATGCTACGTAACGCTGTTCTTTTAGATCAAACGCCTGTAAAGAACAAGGAAAAGTTATATATCATTATTTTAATTTATTATATATATTAGCAATTAAATAAATAATTTGTACTTACTTTGTGAACTTCACTAAAACCACCTTTTCCCAATAACATGAGCAACAAATAACGGTCATTCAACACAGGGTGATTGTTGAACCTCGATTGGTCTTCATTATGAATCCTCTTCAGTTCTCTTATGTGCAAATTTCTCTCTCGCTCTAACTTCTCCATTTCTAACTGCAAATCAGCGTCTTCTTTTTTCAGTGCTGACTGTCGCAGCTAAATAATATACGATAGGTTAGTTACAAATAAATAATCATTGATAATACTAAAATATTTACTTTGAGTATCTCATCTGCTTCATAATACTCTTGCCATGATAAACCTGGTACAGCTTCTGGCTTTAGGAACGTTGCTGTGTCCAATGCGGACGATGGAGCTACAGTGCCATTGTGCAAGACCGTGCCTGTCGTAGCGCCAGTCACTTGGTTATTATTGATACTTGCGCTAGGAAGTGTTATGGGTGGTGTAGAAACTGAAGGAGTAGAGTTAATTGGTACACTATTAGTGCTTGAACTACTACTAGATGTACCCGACTGACTGCTTGCTCGTTTACGTCCACTAGTTTCACTATTTGATGGCCTCTTTTTAACCAGCATCTTTTTTTGTCGGTCAATCTCTTCTCTTTCTGACGTAATTTCTTCTTGTCTCCTAATTCATAAATAAAATAGGCACATTAGTTATGTACTTTTACAATTTCAAGTTATTATTTTTTACATACCTAGACAATTCTTGAAATGCATAGCCATCAGTCCAATTTTCTTGAAATTGTGCACCCACCCTTTGCGTTACAAACTGGCCAAGTCGAAGTCTATTTTGCATACACCGTTGTCTCGCTTCTTTTTTTTCTATGTTGGATTTTTCTTTCAACAGTTTTTTAACAACATCAATGCACTTATTTATATGTGACTTGTGCTGTTCAATTGTCTTTTGTTGAGTACTTAATTGGTGTTTCAGTTCTTCATTTGTCTAGAAACAAAATTATTTTTATTATAATAGAATTATTTTTATATTATGCATTAAGTAAAACTTGTATAATTCAAATATAAAATATTCTCATTACCCTATTCAATTCATCAATTTTATTATTTCTGAATTCCAAATCCGAAGAAGCCTGACACTCAAATTCTTGGATTGCATGACTCGTTAAATCAGTCTGTATACATTTTGTAATGGAACTAGAGTTAATCCTAGGTGGGTGGAGTATAGAAACATAATCTGGAGTTAGTACAGGACTCAATGCTTGAGGCCCACTTACTGGATTAAACTAAAAACAAAATATAAATAGTTACAAACTGTTTATGAGAATTTCTTCTGCTTTAAAAAGCTTACCATAGGGTAACCTTGTTGCGGGGGTCCGCCAGGTGATGGCGATTTTGCTCCCCCATGTCTCATTGGATTGGATACAGGATGGGAACCATGCTTCGTAAAATAGTCATTTATCTTTTTAGTGTCTGCCACCGACCTGGGTGGAGGTGGAGAAGGCCCAACTACCATGTTTGGAGGCTTGCTATTAGCTATTTCGTCTATTTTTCTCTTTCGCTTACGTTCGGTAGGAGTGCGGGTGATGCTATTTAGTTTTTCTGGAGTATCTTGCTCCTTGTCGCTGTGTGACGAACCCGTACTCATATTTGAGTCTTGGCTATGAATAGTTCCTCCTGGTTGAGGATGTGGTAGGTGTATTTGGCCAGCTTGTGGAGCCATCTGCAGCTGAGTCCCTGCTGACATCTATAACGAAACAATAGAAAAAAAAAAGCTTAATACAAATTTCAGTGTTTTATTAAGAATAAATAAAATGTATATTCATAAATTTTTTTAAATTAAGGTTTTCACAAATATCGAAGGCCTGTCAATTTCAATTTGACACGATTAACAAATTATACGATAAGAAAAACGTTTTAAAATGTTGTTCAATGTTATTCACGCAATCAATAGTTTACTTTCAAATTGATAAAAACCATGGGATAAAATAAAACAATATCCGAAAATATTATATGAAATCTAATTTTAATTAGGTACCTACTTTATCAAATAAATACGAATTATATATATTTTCTAAATAATTTCCATAAACCGCAAAACATACCACACATTAAATGATCGAATATAGTACGCGACCACAAATATAAATGATAAAAAATAATTATGAAATATTATACAACGAAATAATTCCTCCATTTGGATAAAAGCTTTTCCTTGAGTTCTACAAATTAAGTGTACAAACTAGTTCATTATTTATTTATGGTTGTAACCAGGGTTGCAAATAGTGTTTAAATAAATAGTATAAAACATGTGTTTAAAGTGTTTTAATTTATTATTTAGATTTCAAAATAAATATGTTTGGTTTGTGTTAAATGTTAGTCGTATTTGACAAAAATTTCGAGTCGAGTATGTTCCTTAATCTTTTTACACAAAATATTTTAAATATTAAATTAAATACAAGTGGAATATACTGTTATATATACCTAGTAATGGTTTTGACATCAAAAGAATGACTATGATTTTTATCGTGCTAACTATATTAGTATATTACAAGAATATAAGATACACACCGGACATGGTCTCAAGATAGCCTAGCCTGCAAACTGCGGAAACGGAGATCAAACCACTCACTACATGATAGCAGAATGTCCACTAAGAAAATGTAACCAAGGAAAGATTTCTTGGATCTCTTTGACCGTTATTTTGTAAATACTATATAACAGTTATGTTATTATTTTATTTTCATTATAATACCTACCTCAATGTATTTTCGTTATAATTATAGAATTATAGGTTTACTTAAAACATTTAAATTATAAGAATGTTGATTTGTGCATTAGGTACCCTACTATACGAAATAAATAAAATAAATTGTGCGTACTGCTTTCTCGAAGATTTTTTTTTTCGACGAGTATAAATTAAATATTAATGACATATTAAAAAAAAAATATATATATTTTTAGCGAGTCACAGTTAAGGCTTTTTTAATTAAAAAGAATTAAGCACTTTTCGTTTAAGTGAATTATTGAAAGAGCTGTTGTAGACGTCAGTTGCAATGGTCAGTTTTTATACATTTTTTTCAATAAATATCGTGATTACGCAATAATAAAAAGGTGAAATTATTAAACATCGGGCCATTTATATAAAATACTTTAAAAACGCGTTTATACTTTTTTCATCGTCAAATTATAATTCGTCTTAAATTGGCCGGCAGAACCCTTTAAAAACCGGGTGTGTGGTGTTCTCTTAAAATACGTTTCAACGTTTATTGTCGTGCCCGTACCTAGCGCTTTCGTCGACCATAGCCGCGGTTCAAAAACGGAACTAAAAGTGTATAGCGTGCGACGATATTAATTTTGACGTTTACCGCACAATAACGATATTATTATTATAATACTGTTATCTGTAAGAGTTAACGGTACTTATGTATTATAATATTGCACGTCAGTCCGTTTTGACGTTACGTATTCGCGATTCCCACCAAGTAAACGGATGTGTAAAGGATGTGCGGGTTCACACTTCACCGTGCCGTATACTCGTATATTATGTTATCAATAATATTAATATATTATACGACGATAATAATATGTGGTGTGTGCCTTCTGTGTCACTACCACAAAACATATACAACTAAATATATTCAATACAGGTTACAATAAAAAAAAAAATATATAAATTATACGCCTAATAATAATATCGTATACTTTAAATATGAATAATAATAATTACTACGATATACATACACCACGAATTAAGATATACAGGATGCCGAACGGTACCTTATCAAGTGAAGACAGAATGTTCTTATTTCCCAATTTGACTTATAGCGCTATTTTGTTGCGGTGGTTGATTGCGAACTAATACAGT